>QNQO01001402.1:0-288697 GCA_003290165.1 Berberis thunbergii
CATCAGAGTTTTGTGGAAAGGGACTTTCATCTGCTAGTTGTGAATGATGAAGAAGCCACAAATGATGGTAAGAGATTGGAAAGGTTTTTTATGGTAGCTCTTTGGTGTATTCAGAAGACCCATTAGTAATTGAGTTTCACCAACTACTATACCAAACCAAAGTGATAATATGTCTTTTATTGAATAAAATTTTATAATATTGTATTTCTATGCTTATATTCAAAAATTCAAAAATGCTAGGTATGAATGTGGTTAATAATCACTTTCTGAAATCTGAACATTGGAGCATTGTATATGCATGCTTCAGTCGACTTAGAGTTATAACTCAAACTTGATGACATGTTTTGAATTAAGACATATATTTGTAAAGTAAACAGTTTCCTAACATCCTTCACCTCTTCAAATTAGCTTGCATTAAGCCGAAAATTAGCTTGATGACACAATTTCTGTGCCATGATTAAGTATCACACTATGTAAAAGCAGAATACTGAATCTTCTTAAATTTACAATAATTGTGGTTAATGGATGACAAAGTCGCTTGGCCTCCTATTTTGACCATGCATGCATGGAGCCAGCAAGCAATGCAAGTGGGGATGAGTTGTTCTAGTGTAGCTTCGGTCAACTTAACTTGAATGTATTGTCGTTTATTTATTTTGAAGCTTGCAATCAATACAAATTCATGCATGATTATCTGATTCGAAATAACTGAGATGTTTAAGTTTCAGCTACCAGTTTTGTAGCAAGATTGATTTTCATGGAATATCAATATGGTAACGGTATATAGTTAGCAAAAAAATAAATAAATATATTGCTTTGAATATACCATGGTACAGCTTAGTCTTGCAATAATAACTAAGACCCATAATTATCATAAAAAATTGCTAAAAAGTGCCCATATACAAAAGCACTGATTCATTCCGTAGTTATTCATAGCCAGTGCTTGAATAGATGACCAATCTCCATGATAATGAACATGGAGCTAGGACCATAAGTTGTTGCTTAATGCTTATCCCATGCCATGAGAGGGCAACTTGAATGTATTGTTGCTTAATGGTTAGATATTTTCTGCAAATGTGGTTGATGTCGACTATTGCTAAAAAGTGCCCATATACAAAAGCACTGATTCATTCCGTAGTTATTCATAGCCAGTGCTTGAATGGATGACTCCATGATAATGAACATGGAGCTAGGACCATAAGTTGTTGCTTAATGCTTATCCCATGCCATGAGAGGGCAACTTGAATGTATTGTTGCTTAATGGTTAGATATTTTCTGCAAATGTGGTTGATGTCGACTATTGCTAAAAAGTGCCCATATACAAAAGCACTGATTCATTCCGTAGTTATTCATAGCCAGTGCTTGAATGGATGACTCCATGATAATGAACATGGAGCTAGGACCATAAGTTGTTGCTTAATGCTTATCCCATGCCATGAGAGGGCAACTTGAATGTATTGTTGCTTAATGGTTAGATATTTTCTGCAAATGTGGTTGATGTCGACTCTGCTCTGTAGTGCAGTCGGTGGCTTCGTAGCTGACTACTGAGTAGTTATCGTGTGCACCGAAGTCTAGCCCAACCTCCTCCATAGGACTCACTAACTCATTAAAGTCAAAAAAGTCAGGCACTTGATACACTCACTAATCATTAAAGTCAAAAAAGTCGGTGGCTTGTGTAGTTAACTCATTCACACATGACGAAATTCATATAAAAGAAGCACTTGATACACTCACTAACTCCACCTACAACTGATCATTCTCCCTTTCATTCTTACTCATATAAGTCATCAGTTGATCCTTGGGTAGCTCTATGATCATGCACAAAAATTCCATTTTATTGTGAAACAAATTTGAGCGACTTTAGTAAAATGGTCATAACTTGCTCATTTCAAAAAAATTTCAAGTGATTCAAGTTGTGTTTATTAGATAACTCATAGTACTACAATTTTCATGTTTGATGAGGTTGATAATCAGTCTTAATTGAGGGTTAAATTGGTTGAAAGTTACATTGTTTTGCGTTTTTTTTAAATTTTTTGTTTGAGTTTCTCTGTTATGTTAAGTTATGCATATTTATTGATTTGGGTTTAAGGGTTTCGAATTTGAGGGGATTTTAAGAGTTTTCGCGGGAGAGGGAGAAGATTTGCAAGAGATTTGAGCGTGGGAAGAGATTTGCAAGAGATTTTAAATGGGGGAGGGAGGTACCGTTATCGATTTGAATGGTGAGGGAAAAAAATAGATGATTTTTTATTTATATAAGTGGTGTGAGAAAGAAAGTAGGTGGTGTGAAAGAGTAAAATGGTGTGAGAGAGAGGAAATGGTGGCGCGGAGTAAAATACTCAAGATTAAAGAGCATTGGTGCAATGCCCTTTTTTTTTATGAAGATTAAATGAAAGAAAATCAATTTTTCCTCCTATGGATCGGCACAACCAAACAAGTCTAAGAAGAAGAAAAAAAAGTGTGTGGATAAGCTCATATGCGTAGGGATGCAGTGGGGCGGATTTCACTGATATCCGCCCCACTCACCCCGTTTGGGGCGGTTTGGTAAAGGGTCTTTAGATTTTGGGGCGGATACGAATTTTCGATCTGTATCTGTTTATTAATCGGGGCGGATACGGATTTAGCCATATCCGCCCCACGGATATCCGTTTAACCGGTAAATTTAAGCCCTTCAACTATATAAAGGGATTAACCCTTTCACAGTTTCACTCAAACACGCCTCGCTCTCTTCCCCTCCCCTCTCACAAAGATATCACCCTCACACCGCCTCCCTCCTTCACAGTCACAGGGATCTGAGTCGATATCACCTTCACAAACATATCACCCTCTCACAGATCTCCCTCCCTCACACCGCCTCTCTATCACAGAGTCACAAATCTCCCTCCCTCACACCGCCTCTCTCTCTGCCCTCCCTTCTCACAGAGATAATGAAATATCTCCCTCCATCACACCAGGGGTTTCGCCTCTCATAGAGAAAATGAGGGTCGATTCGGTCGAAGCCTCTCACAAGTCAGTTTTGCCTCTCACGAGTCACGACCAAGATCAGATTCTCAATCGAAATCAAAGCTTCCCACCTTCCTCTCCACATCAGAGATCTCGATCTTAGAGATCGGATTTGAGATCTCGATCTCAGAGATCAGATCTGAGATCTCGATCAGATCTGATCTTCTGTGATCTCGATTAGATCTCTGTCATCAGATCTCTGTGATCTCGATCCGATCTCTGTCATCAGATCTGATCTTTGTGATCTCTAATCTGATCTCTGTCATCAGATCTCGATCTCTGTTATCATATCTTGATCTCTGTGATCAGATCTCTGTCAACAGATCTGAGATCTTAAATCTCTGTGATCTCGGATCTCTGTGATCAAATCTCATTTGATCTCTGAGATCGAATTTTTTAGATTGAAGTTTTTATGTAATTTGTTGTAATTTTATGTAGACCAGAGATCTAAACTTTAGATCGAATTTTTTTTTTGTAATTTGTTGTAATTTTATTAGATCTCAGATCCGAGATCTACACTTTAGATCAATTTTTTTTTTTTTTTGTAATTTGTTGTAATTTTTTATATCAGAGATTTGTTGTAATCAAACTTTAGATTTTTTGTAATTTGTTGTAATTTTTTTTTTGTAATTTGTTGTATGGTTTTTGTATGTATAAATGATCGTTTACCTATATTTACTATGCGTATGTATGAATGAAGAAAAAAATTTAACGGATATTTTGGGTGGGGCGGATATCCGTCTATCAGTGCGGGGCGGAGGCCGTTTTTTAATAAACTTATAAACGAATTGGTGGGGCGAATTTTGGGATCCGTTGTTCCTGATGGATCGGGGATGAATTTCCTCAAATCCCTCCCCAATCCACTCCATTGCCATCCCTACATATGTGCTTGACCTCATGCAAAATGGGGTCATGGTAGCTTCCAACTAATTTTTACATTTATGTCTCACGTGCTTCAATGATGAGACAAATTGTGTTGAATGTGAAGTAATGCTCGTAAGTTTCTTTTGGTCATTGTTTGCTTTGTTTTTAGTTGTTGTTCAGCTAGAGGCCTTCTGATTAAACTACAAGAAGTTTAATTCCTTGAAAAGCATACATAAGCAACCATATGTGCTTAACGATTTATCTTTTGTGTGTTTCAACAAATTTTGTCGAAAAAGTTTTTTTCAAAATTATTTTTTGCATGCATTATTGTGACTCTTACATTGTAACAAATGTTGAAATGTCTCATTAGACATTTGGATATTATTGAAAGCGACGAATTTAAATACATTAACCTAACGCATATAATTGACATGAAAGGAAATTTGTTTTTATCCCTTAACCCCTTCCACTCAGATGTTGTCGGTTGGGTTCGACCCTGTGATCTAGTGACACCATCTGCCACCGCTCAACCACTGAGTCGTCCACACCATTGGCACTGAGGCTATTTGGGACTTCACTTAGGGGCAATCTGGGTAGTTTTTTGTCAAGGACCTAAAACTTAATCTCAGTCGCTCTTAATACGTGGGAGCTTATCCTTATCGTTGGATTGGGGGTGACGACTGGAGTTCCATGGAAGCTTTGACTGCGGCAAAGGGAGATCCTCCCTTGGCTGGCCATGACGAGGGAGAGGAACCTAAGCATAGCTTTGCGCATGTCCTAGGGGCTGCAAGCAAGGAACTCATGGATGATAAACCAATCGATTCCACGAGTATTAGGAAGGAAGGTGATCCGGCTTTATCGATATCGGATTCGGATGTTGCAAGGGGTGAATCCCATGTTTCAAATCACTTGGTTGTGATGAAGTTTTCCAGTTTTGTCATTCTCTTGACGCGATTAGGGATTCAATCCATAGGTCCAGGGGTATTTGGACGAGTTTATTATGGGAATTCTGGATCAAATACATGCTCTTGTTTACTTGCAATCAAAGATCGAAGTGAAAAAGGTACTCTCTAAAGACTCTTTCACTATAAGGAGTGTTCGTTATAAAATTTTCGTTGGCATCCGGGATTTAGCCTAAGGATTGATCCGGAGTTGGCTCGTTTGTGGGTGGAACTCCCAAATCTTCCGCTCGCATTTTACCTAACGACAATCATGAAGTCTATTGGAAAACTTTCTGGAATTTTTTAAGGATTGATGATGGTACGAGATACTTTGCGTGTCCAAAAGTTGCATGTATGTGCGTAAAGATGGATGGTTTTATTGTATAACACTATTTCCATGCTGTTAACCTTACATGAGGATGCAGGTTTTTGCCGTCCATTTGACATATTATAGCAACTTAATAATATCGAATGGCATTAATCAGTATATTGCTTGAATGTTGTGATGGTAGAAACCTGTACGTAACTTGCAATTTTCAAATTTGTTGAATTTTATTTTTCTTCTATTTTAAAGAATTAGTGTATGATGTAGTTAAACATATCATCTAGAGAAATGTCAAATGGCACTTATATTAATTTTACGATTCTTGGAGCATGACAACTCTTTGATTTTGAGTGGTTGATTTTCGATGCTTGCTTAGTTTGGGATATTGGATTGGGTGTCATACTTTCAAATACCTGTATCAAATTAAAGTGTTTAGTCAGTCTAAGAGATATGAGTTAAATAATAACATCTACGTTGGTTCTTGTCCTGATCAATTAAATAGGCTTTACTATATTGATTCATGTCATCTTCAGTCTCTTTCATAATTTAAAACTCATATCCAATTGTAAACTCCTCTTAAAATTGATGGCAGAAGTAATGTTACTCAGTTTTAGGCATATTTTTGCAGTGGTAGGGACCAAACTTAGAATGACATCATGAAATTTTGGTACCTATATGCGTTTGTTTATGTGTTCCTCAAGTGGTCAAGTGACATAAAAGTTTACCTAAATTTGATTTTACAGCTAACAGTGTGGGACTCGGTCCAACTATTGGTGATCAAATTGATCAGCTGGACTAGAAGTTGATCTTGCTGGATTTGTTAGATGCTTAATTGCTTGTCATTTGATCAATTACAATAACTAAATTGTTTTACTGGGATAGTAAATATTGTGTTTGCAGGAAAAAAAATGTTAATGGATGACTAATTGACGAGGAAAACATCTCAATCAGTAGGCTACAGACAAAATTTTTTGCTTTCTACGCCCATGAAAAACATCTCAATCAGTAGGCTACAGGCAAATACCGTGGTTGTTTTGTCAATTGGATTTGCAACTTAGCGACAGCTTAGAAGCCATCCCTAAATATCCACGGCAAATACCGTGGCTGTTTTGTCAATCGGATTTACAACTTAGCGACGGCTTCCATGCCGTCGCTATTTTTCATTTTGCGACAGCCTTAGCCGAAATTTTAAACAGCTTTAGCGACAAAAAATTTCGACTTAGCGACAGTTTTTAGCCATTGCAAATTAGCTATGGGATAGTTTACTGTTGCTGATTCAAATATCGACGATTGAAATAGCTACTGTATTGCGACAGTTGTTGAGTTGTTGCTGATTCATTTTAGCTACGGCTTTTTGATGATTAGCAACGGTTTTTAGCCGTTGCTGAAATGAGTTTTTTTTTTTTGTAGTGTGAGAATGCTTGAATTAGGATGATGTCGCAACACTCAGGGAACGGTGTTGCAACTCTCGAAGAGTTGGCTACAAGTAGTTCTTTGTTGTTGTGTTTGTTTCTTTTAAGTAAAACATTGATTTGAAAATACTTCAAAGATAGTTTGGCAAAGATGAAAGCACAAACCTATGAGCCTAGCTAGAATCTCTATAGCATGTGAGCAGGAATTCTAAAGGGCGAGGAAACGCACACCACCCATCCCCTTGAGATGTGTGCCATTGCTCATCTCGAGGGGGATGGGTACCACCCATCCCTCTCGCTCCTCTCCCACGCGTGTTTCCTCGCTGCCTAGAAGGGCTTGTATGTGAGATTGAACTCAACTCTAGGTCTCACAACTTAGAACAAATGGTTCTATGAAATGTAAAACTTATATCCAAGTCTTGGTTTGAGCAAATAGCAATTGTGCTATGTTAATTTTTAAAACCCCTAAATACTTGATGCATGAAAATTGAAGAAATAGAAACTAAATCACAAGCATTGAATCAACAAGCACACACAAGTGAAAGTAAAAAGAGAAAGGCACATTAGTCACATAAACCTCTTGGTCACATTCTACAAAAGAATATAATGTTGTTTACCTAAATTGGGGTTTGAGTGTCCCCAATTTGTTGATTCCTCAGTGGAAGGGTGAACATGGTCCTGTTAGTCACATAAGCCTCCTGTCCGAGAAGGCGCTTCCATTCTCAAGCCTCACTTTAGATATTTGAAAGTAGAGCCTTTTCGAATCCTGGCTCTGAGATTTACTAAACCTAGATCCTAAACATTTGATGCGCGCTAGCTCTGATGATTGTGTAGCCAATTGTTTTCAAATCTCTGTTCTTAGGTTTACATAACCTTGCTTTCAAAATTTGAATCCTTTGTTCAAATGTTTGTTTCAATCAATGTTATATTTGTTTTAATGATTACCATATATTGATGTATATTACTAAATGTTTCATGTACATATTGACAAAAACTTAATCAAGTAAACAATAAATAAATGAGGAAACTCAAGTATAAGTACTTTTCAAGTATAAGTGTTCATAATTCTAATTATTTGTCTTATGATTGTTATTAATCTTAAATAACTAATATTAATTTTATTGATTTGATATTAGAAAAAATAAAGATGAGGAAACTCAAGTTAATATTTTAAAATATATATGAATAAGATTATAAAAAAGTATATTGCATATATATAAGCCCTTAGACGGTATGAACATCAACAAATTTGAACTAAAGCACTCTAACGCTCCCATTCTCGCTTCCGTACTTATACATGTTCTGGTAACTAAACATTCACCACAAGCTTGTATTACTATATTCCCACAAATCAGAGTACAAAGCTTGCTCTAATGATTATTCCCCTCTCGAAGCTACAACCGCGACTTTGCACGAACCCCTACACATTAGGATTTTGACTATTTAGAAATGTCTGTAAAATAGATGTATTAGATAAGGTTTGCGTTTGGTATCTCACATATTTACAAACTAGAAGTGAGATCTCACCTAACAAAATAAATAGAAAAAATATTTCTGATTAAAGAACCTTCAACCCGTGATCTGGTGATGAACCAATAACGAAAAATGAACACCTCCACAGCTGAATGAATTTTCATGGATTGACAGTCCAGATTAGGCCTATCTTTTAACAAGTATGCATTAATGCACTCAATAAGCTTGCTAGAGATCTTCCCCTCATCCCTGTAATTTCACTGAGAAATAGAGGAAAAATTCATGGAAGCTAGAAAAGTGAAATTGAAAAATATATCATAGCAAAACCCACAGATGTATAGGCAGAAATTATAGTAATCTATGTCAGTTTCTAATGCAGGAGGGTTTTTAGGGTTCCTAATTTGCTCTCAAAGTTATTTACTAAATAACTTATTCGTAAGCTTTCAATTTAATTAGGAGTTTTTTTAGTTTCATTTTAGGAGTATGCTTTACCATTTCTTTTAGGGATAGAATGCTTGTTATTTTGGTATTTGATTATATTTTTTCTTTTAGGAATAGGCTGCTTATTATTCAAGTCATTTGAGCATTATAAATAGAGCTCTTCCTCAATATTGTAGGATACTTTTGATTTGAATAATTTTAATTGAACATTAGAGTTGTTTCTCTGTGTTTTGAGCGAATCTCTTGTATCTTTTCCTTGTGAATTGTCTATTGAAACTAGCCTACAGGATAATCGTTATTCTATCTGGCGTCAGTTGGTATGAGAGCTTCAGCATCTTCTTGGGGTGAGATTTCATCAGTTTCCCTGGCTGGTGGTCGTGGTCGTGGTCGACGCGGGCAGGTTCTGAATGAGGAAGCCCCACACCGTGATCGTAACATTCAGGATGTGATGATTGAGGATTTACAGAGGCAATTTGTAGAGTTAACCCAGCGTCTAACGGCACAGGATTTCAATAATCGTGATATGGAAGATCAAGATTCTGATTCAAATTTCAAAAACCCGTATCACAATCGTGCTCGATTCTGGGAGCGCCGTGGTCGAGAGGATCGTCATTGATACATCAGATTTCGAGTGGATCTACCCGAGTTTTCGGGTACGTTACAGGCCAAAGGATTCGTCGATTGGTTGAATGAAGTAGAACGTAATTTTGAGTATAAGGAAGTCCAAGATCATGTCAAGGTGAAATTGGTCGCGATCAAACTCAAAGGCAGAGCATCTGCGTGGTGGGAGCAGTTGAGGCGATCACGAGACATGCAAGGCAAGACCAAGATCACTGATTGGGAGAGGATGAAGAAGAAGATGAAGGGTCGCTTCTTCCTTTCGACTATACTCAAACCTATTTCAGCGACTTCACTTGTTAAGGAAAGATGCACTATTAAAGGAATACAAACAAAGTGCCAAATCTTCTGTGTTTGTGGATAAGCGAATTGGGGAACATAATAATGTGCTCGACGAGTTTGGCAAAGCCATTTTGCGTTTTCAGCGTGAGCGACAGTTGAAAGTGAACAAGAAAAACAAATATAATTCATCTGATGGAGAAGATGAAGATGATCCAATTCATGGTGCAGTGCCCTTTTCAGAAAGATATGATTTTGAGGAGCAACTGGCACCAGATGATGATGATGCAGATGATGCTGACAAGAAATCCTTCCTTTGGGAAGAGGACAATGCCCAATATAATGATTTGGTTCAAGGACAGGAAAATAAGCACAAAACAAAAGGGAAGTAATGGAGGAAATTATTTTGAAGAGCAAATATTTCAAGGCTCGGAAAGCAAAGGATTTGGAGGAAAATGAAGAGTTGCTAGAATAGTTGGACAATGAGTTCACATCTTTAGTACATTCTGAAGCATTAGCATCTTTGAATCAATCCATTGTTAGCAATTCCTTCACTCAAAAACAAATTGCAACAACCAGATGATTATGACAAACATGTTAAAGAGATGGCATTGGAGATGCGTGCTCGTCCATCAGACAGGACAAAGACTCCTGAAGAGATAGCTCAGGAAGAGAAAGAACACCATGAGTGAGTGGAGGAGGAACGCCAGAAAAGGATGCTTGAAGCAAGTGACTCAAGCGATGAAGGTGATGAAGATAAGGATTATGTTAATAGAGCACCAACCAAGAAAATAAGATCTATATTGGGTGACATCTTGGAGATTCCTTATCTTTTGATGAAGAAAAGGTGAATAAGCAAGGATGGGTTGATGAGATACTTGCTCGGGACCATGATGGTACCAAAAATGAAGATAATGCATCTTTAGATGATTCAGGTAGTGGAGAGACCCGAGTGAGGTGGTGCAAATACGACTAGCTCCGATCAACTAGAGCTAATAAAAAGTGGTATGTGCATGCACGACGAAGCAACGACACATTACATTGGCATGTTTGATCAGACAACTCTTGGGCATCGATTTATCAAAAATGAGTTTGGTCTGACGCCAAGAATTGGTTGGCAAATTGATCCTTTTGGACACTCTGCAGTTCAAGCTTACTTGTTAAGTGCAGAGGGTGGCTTCGACTCTCTTTTATTTGGACGGATTGCCTACCAAGATAGAGCAAAACTGAAAGATGAGAAAAGTATTGAGTTTGTATGGCGGGGTTTGAAGTCCCTTGGTTCATCTACAAATATCTTTGCTGGTACGTTCCTAAGAATTATGAACCGCCCAATGATAATTTTTATTTGGAAGTTGACCCATAGTTCAAGATAATGTCTATTTATTTGATTACAATGTTCAAGATCGAGACAATGATTTTGTAGCTGCAGCATTGACACAGGCCAACATTACTCGTACAAGCCATATAATGTGGACGATGGGGACAAATTTTAAGTATCGTTATGCTCATACATGGTTCAAGCAGATGGATAAGTTCATTCATTATGTCAATATGGATGGGCGCTTGAATGCCCTTTACTCCACCCCATCGATGTATATTGATGCAAAACATGCAGTAAATGAGATATGGCCATTTAAAACTGATGAGTTCTTCCCATATACAGCCCGTGTAAATGCGTACTGGACATGTTATTTCACCAATAGGCCAGCCATCAATCAATATGTTGGGATGATGAGTGGTCACTATTTGGCAGCAGACTTGAATCCAGATTTGCCAGCGGAGGTGCAGCAGCTAGCAGAGTTTTTTGACTTGATACCAGAGGATCTTTCTCCTAAGGTTGTCGCTAGAGGATTCCGATGAAGCTGTTGTGAACTCGAGGACGAGTTCTTTCCAACTCGGGGTGACTGATGCGGGAGGGTTTCTAGGGTTCCTAATTTGGGTTTCTAGGGTTCCTAATTTTCTCTCAAAGTTATTTACTAAATAACTTATTCGTAATCTTTCAATTTAATTAGGAGTCTTTAGTTTCCTTTTAGGAGTAGGCTTTACTTTTTATTTTATGAATAAATTGTTTGTTATTTTAGTATTTGATTCTACTTTTTCTTATAGGAATATGATACTTATTATTCAAGTTATTTGAGCACTATAAATAGAGTTCTTCTTCAATATTGTAGGATACATTTGATTTGAATAATTTTAATTGAACTTTAGAGTTATTTATCTGTGTTTTGGGCGAATCTCTTGTATATTTTCGTTGTGAATTGTCTGTTGAAACTAACCTGCAGGATAATCGTTATTCTGCCCGGCGTCAGTTTCTTATTACCTCATGTACAAAAAGATACTAGCAGAACTTTCCACAATGTCTTCGCGAAGATTATCAGGAAGATCTCTAGGAAGAAATTCCAACAAGGAGTGTAGTGTTAGGATGCATTGAAATAATTCCCGCCTTCAATCAAGCTCTTTTTAACCTTCTCCAAGTGCAAAAGTACAAGACCTTCCAAACAAGGGTTAGGATCCACTTATTCATAAAATGGTACTCATATATTTACATGACATATGAGCCCTTCTTTATTTTAATGCAACTGTAGATAAAGATTGATTTGTTTATTAAAAAAACTATTGACGGTACATAAACACTTTAGTGATTTATTTGTTTATTTAAAAAACTATTCACTCTATCTCCCCATGTTTCTTTTAGGAAAGAATAAAAACTTGAAGTAAGGGAGATCATCTTTTGACACAGCCAAGAGGCATTGAAGAAGGGGTAATCTCTCTTTCTCTCTTTCTCACTTCTATTTTCTCTTTGTATAAGCTATAACAATTAAGAGTGGGCATCCCATCCCGCGATCCCTAACCCGTCCCGATCTCATCCCGTCCTAGTTTTTTTGGGTCCTTTTGGGATTGATCAAACTCATCCCGATCCCGTCCCATCCCAATCTAGAGTGGGATGGGATGGGATGGGATGGGATCGGGATGATGATTTTCAATCCCACCTATTGATATTCACATAATTATTACAGAATATATCCCTTAATTTATACATGTTAGTGTTTCGATTATTATATTTTATAGTAATTATTTCGTTTTAATATCTTTGCAGGAATTTGAGCTTAAACGATAAATCCATATTAAGCAGTCACAAACGACAATTAAGTAATTTAAATGGTGGTATCAAACAAAACACAAACCTAAACCCAACACCTAGCTCACAACCTAAAATCCACAAACCTACACCCAACACCTAACTCTTAACCAAAAATTCACAAACCTACACCCATCACCTAGCTCACAACCTAAGAATCCACAAACCTAAACCTTGAAACCTAAAACCCACAAACCTAAACCAACCTAATTCATAACCTAAACCCCATCCATAACCTAATCCATAACCTAAAACCAAACCCAATCCTACCCTCATTGATGAATCTACCCCTCATCTCATCCCTATTCATCTTGGCTATTTTCTATAAATAAAGGATAATGGGGTGAAAAAGGGGGAGAGAAAAGAGAAGGGAAAAGAAGCAAATTGGGAAAAATTCAATCCTCTTTCTCTCAAATTCACCTAACCCTCACCACCACCACCTATCCCTCTTCCACTCACTCAGCAGTCACCTCTCCCACTCACTCACAGTCTCCCCTGTCCACACAACCGCCACCACCTCCGCACGAGTCCCACCACCACAACAGACCACGACTAGCCGCGACAGAACCACCGCAACCACGCCGCGAAACAGAGCCGCACCGCGACTCTGTTCCGCCTCGCAGACCCTGTTTCCCATCATTTCTAGGCCTCTCTTCGTCTCGAGCTTCTTCCTGACTCCCTCTCTCGCGACTACCGTCACGACCAGACCAAGCACTACAACCACCACCTCGCGACAGAGCTCGCAACCGACTGAAACAGGGAGCGAAAACAGGGAATCTCTTCCCGATTTCTCTTCGGTTTTTGTTGCTGTTTTCTTGGTTTATTTTTACTGTTTGCTCGTCTTTGCAGGTTCTAGGATCGATTTGAGGACGAGGGAGGCCGCGAGGAGCGAGAACGAGGCCGCGAGAGCCGCTGTCGCGCTGGAGAAGACGACCTCTGCGTGGGTACTGTAGCAGTATTGTAGCAGGGCGGGAGAATGAGTCAAAATATGTTTTTTTGGCTATTTTCACCCCCTGTTTTGCTCTGTACCACCACAGAGCGTTTTGGGACCATTTCCTCGGGATTCATGCAAAACCACCTGTTGATCTGCTGAGTGCCATCACATCGAGTTTGTGACGAACTAAATGAGTTGTATAAATTAATTTGATTCATTTTACTGAATTGTGTACTTAATTGTTAATTGCAATTTATTTCTGAATTTTTGATAAATTGCTTTCACCTTGCATGTTCGAGTAATTAAACTTGATATGTTTGGTAGTTAGAATTACCCTTTATCAATATTTTCAAAGCATGTGCTAAAAATATTAAGCTTAAACTTTGATTAAGTGTGCCCTAAAAAGACATTTAATACTTTGTAAGAGCGTATTTGCTTGAAATAATTTGTTAATGTTTGATATAAACATGGTATAAGATTAATTGGATTTTAACGATCACATATTCGGTGTAAGCAAGGGATTCTCATCCCTAACGCTTCTCGTTTTTAAATTCAGTAATTTAGATTTAAATAATTTTGCTAATTCATTGGTGAGTCCAAGTCTCTGCTCCTCTCCCCTGTTCACCTCACCCTTGCCACCGCACGAGCTCCACCACCGCACGAAAAGCCGCGACAGAACAACCGCGAAACAGAGCCGCACCGCGACTCTGTTTCGCCTCGCGACAGAGTCTGTTCCTCTCATTTCTCAGCCTCCCTTCGTCTCGAGCTTCTTCCTGACTCCCTCTCTCGCGACCACCGTCACGACCAGGCCAATCTTCACCACCACCACCGTGAAACAGGGAGCTGTGTTTCATTTTCCTTCTCTGTTTTTTTCGGTTTTGTAGCTGTTTCCTCACCCTCTATTTCCCTTTTTCAGGTTCTGGAGATGAATTGAGACCGAGGACGATCACGGGGAGCGGCGGAACGACCGCTGTCGCGTTGGAGAAGACGGTGGCGCGTCGGTAGCACTGTAGCGCGGGAATTTTAAATCGGGTTTATTTTGGCTATTTGCACCCTCGTTTCTGTAAGAGCCACCACAAGCTGTTTCGACCAATTTCCTCTGGATTCGTGCACAACCACTTGCTGACCTGCTGAGTGCCACCACATCGAGTTTGTGACGAACTAAATGAGTTGTATAAATTAATTTGATTCATTTTACTGAATTGTGTACTTAATTGTTAATTGCAATTTATTTCTGAATTTTTGATAAATTGCTTTCACCTTGCATGTTCGAGTAATTAAACTTGATATGTTTGGTAGTTAGAATTACCCTTTATCAATATTTTCAAAGCATGTGCTAAAAATATTAAGCTTAAACTTTGATTAAGTGCGCCCTAAAAAGACATTTAATACTTTGTAAGAGCGTATTTGCTTGAAATAATTTGTTAATGTTTGATAGAAACATAGTATAAGATTAATTGGATTTTAACGATCACATATTCGGTGTAAGCAAGGGATTCTCATCCCTAACGCTTCTCGTTTTTAAATTCAGTAATTTAGATTTAAATATATTTTTGTTAACTCATCGGTGAATCCAAACTGCACAAAATCCATTCCATCCATCTTATCATTTTATTTTGTTTTATTTTTCTTATCTTTAATTTATTTTTAGTTTAATTTTAAAAATGATGTAACCCCCTTTCCTATAAATTAGTTTAATTAAATTCTAAAATCAATTGCATCCACCTTCTTCGTGGGATCGACCCGTACTTGCCGTTGTCTACCAGTTATGCACCGTGCACTTGCGGTTATTACAAGTGGGTTAAATTAACCTATTAATTTAGGTTAGTTAAATCCGCATCACCTATCCCGTCTCATCCCAAATTTATTTATTTGATAATTGCTATTATTATTTTTAATCAAAATACTCTTTTCTCTTTCCTCTCCTTCTTCTTACTCACTCAAGAGTTCTACTCATCTTCATTCTTCTCCGGCGAAGCTCAGCTGCGTCCGAGTGTTGCAGTTAGGGGTGGGCACGGGACGAGATATACCCATCCCTATCCCATCCCGTTCATACGGGATCGGGACGGGATGGTATGGGAAAAACCCCATCCCGACCTCGTCCCATCCCAAACGGGTTCGGGACGGGACGGGATCAGCGTGCTAATCATGGACCGCGTAGAGGAAGGGTGCAAATTCTCAAAGTTCAACTAAAATCTTTGTTCTTTTTTAGCTATTCCAGATTAACGATGATCAACATAAAGATCAAATCCCAAAGAGGAAACATGTCTTTCGTTCCTATGATCTTATGCCTTGTATCATAAATTTATTTAAACGATTTATTTATACCATATATTTCAAATCATCTACTTTCATAGGAACAAGTGAATAACCACAAGCTGTGCAAGTTACATTCATGCCTCAGCTCTTATTGCACTTTAGGCATCAAAGTGCGTCGCCCCGAGAATCCATGTTAGAAAACATTATTTCTTAGGCACTCCATATATGCTACTATCACCAATTAAAATTCCATATTTTCTCTACAGAATATGATGAGATTAATTGTCACTTACAAAACTAACCTAACTATGATTTACTTATTTATCATCATAACCGAAAAGCAAAGAAAAAAAAGTTGTTCATATGTTGCATGATATTGGGGGAAAGAATGCATTCCACAATTACTGATGATATCGATTCAAGGCATTGAGTTTCAAGGAAACTAGCTGCATTAGGATATGTGATATTTTACTAGACAGAAAATTCCAACAGGTTTATGCCAAAATCAGCTATATGAATTAAAATTCACAATGCAATATAGACATGTACCTCACTTCTTCCTTCCCTTTGAATCCAAAACTGAACTTATATGTTCTACATGCACAAAAATATGGGCATCCACAATTCTAAAATAAATAATTAAATAAAAATATTAATATTAATTAATTAGTTCGAGACGGGACGGGATTGGCGGGATTGAAAATCTTCATCCCATCCCATCCCATTCTAGATTGGGACGGGACGAGATCGGGATGAAATTATTCAATCCCATTAAGACCCGAAAAAATCAGGACGGGACGGGAACGAGATCGCGGGATGGGATGCCCACCCCTAGTTGCAGTGGATTTCTCCACCCAATCTCTTTTCTTTTTCTTCTTCCTTCATCTTCCTCTTCATTCCTCTCATTTCTCTTTTGATTTTTTGCACAGAAAACAAAGAAATCAAGGGTGAGGAGCTTGATCAAAGTTGTTGGAGGTCGAGTGAGCTGTTCCGCTCCGATCAAGCTCGCTGGTGGAGATGATTGTGTCGTTTGGAACCCCTTAAACCTCACATGTAGAGGTGGGTGGGGTTTTGGTTGGAATTTTCAGAAAATCATTCTGATTTAAGGGTGTGAACTTGGCGGGAAGGTTCACCGATCCTGCGATTATCTTATCAGTGGCTCTGTGGCACTATTCCGGCCAGTCCAGCCTGTTGTAGCCATGGTCAGAGCATATTGGGCTTGTGTGGAGGGGTTTTCGGAGAATGTTCACCGAAAATTTGGCTTCATTGAGATGATCATCGGAAACTTCTTGCTGGTAAGCGATTTTCCAGCCCTTTGCTGGATTGTTTCTTCCTTTCTTGCAACCTCTGAACAGTTTGCTCAATGTTTGGACTATTTGTGTAGTTTTGGGGATGTTTGGGGCGATTTCATTGGAGTTGTTGCTGGAGAAACCAAGCGGCCAGTGTTGTCGGAGTTCGGGTTCTCTTTCGTGTGGCCTGCCAGAATCCAAGCTTGTTTTGGGAGTTTGCAGAGTTGCGGACTTGGTGTTTCTTCAATTTGGAATTGGGTTTCGGAAACCCATTCCACGAGCGCTCTTGAAATTTTGATATAATGGTATTTTCTGATAATATGAATGTTATTTGAAATATTGATGTGTGAGTGTTATCCTATAGAAAGAGATCATTCCGGTTTTGCAAAATGAATAATTCTACCTTAGCATTACGAGTTCTATGTATGAAGGGCAATAAGTGATAAACTTATGTTTTGGATGCAGTTTTGAATGATTGTTTATATATTTGGAAATGGTATGTTTAAATGTCTTGCAGTATGGAAGTTTTTGGTCTTTTAGAGATTGTCATCTCGCAAAAGTGCATGAATGTTGAAAAGCTAATAAGAATCATGATTTCTGCTTGGAGCTATGAAATGGCATATGAACTTGATTGTATAATTTCGCATCCACGACATGTAATAGATAAGTCTGTGATCATTTTGGTTATGCTATTTACTAATCCATTTCAGTATTTGACTTACATCATATGCAACTACATTTTCCCATAACTCTAGCTAGATGAATATGCATACCGTGTTTGGTGCATATCAAGGTGGATATACATAATGTGCGGGAGTATATCTGAGATATGTGCATACTGTGTTTTGTGCACGTTATAACATGTCTACTGTGTCTAGTGCATATCAGGTGGATATGCATACTTTGTTTGGTGCATATCACCCATTTAACTCTAGGTACTACGTGAAACCTTGTTAGGTAATAGCACCACGACCTAGAGAACGAAGTTTGTTTTAATCGGGTTGATAGTTTCCCAATGAGCGTTATACTTTGTGATTAGGCCACACGATCAGTCTTTCATGGCAACATGTATATCCTAGAGGCGACACCCCGCCTGAGACTATACATGCAAGGAATGGTATCAGTGTGTATAGAAACATGTCAGGATGAGACATGTTCGACACAGAGGTGCGATTATGGGAAAATATATGGTTTTGAACTCATATTGCATGTCTTATGTATATTTCTCATGATTGAGTAGTTAAAATGAAAGTGGTGGTGCATTGTAAGTCATTATCATTCGTTTATCTCTCTTATTTTGTTATACCTTAATTTGGAAATACATGTTTTGGTTATCGTCATACCAGCTAGTGTGACTCATTTGCTTGATTTGTGGCAAATGAGTTTACCCCTATCTAGGTGCAGGTGGTGATGTTGTAGGAGGCGCCGGATGATCAATTAGTTGTCTACATGGTCGGACAATTGAGAGGTAGGTTTAATTATCATGTTTTATTTGGTTTAGCTTCTTTTGTCGTGAGCTAGCAATATAATCATTAGCAAGTCAATTAAACGGATATAAATATAAAAAATATTTAGGGTGGCGTCGTGTCTCCGTTTTGATATATTTCGATGTCTCAAAAATTGGGGTGTGGCAATCCCACTACAGACTATTCACCTTGGACTACAACTCTCGGATCGATCTCTTGCTGACAGCTTATTACCGTTTCCTACAGTGTTTGGTTTCTCGCACTCTCACTTTGAAGTGATTCACATCTCTTATCAAACCCTCCAATCAGTTACAATTTTCTTTTGCAGTGTCAATATATAATTCTTTGAATCAAGGAGAGTTACGGAGTTTACACTACAAGAAATCTATATTTTGTTGCTAAAGAAGACTAATTTTAACAACAAATCACTTTCTTTGTTAACGAATATTAAATCTTATTCATCTCTCTTCAGTAAGTAAATATGTTTTCCTAGACAATAATCACATTATTAGTAATGATTTGTATCGTTGATATTCATTGATAATTTTTTCCATTAGGTTTTTTCTTATTAAAACTCGTTTATTAATTTATAGCAACAAAATAATATTTCGTTAAAAATGGTCACACTATTTGCAACATTTTTTATTTTGTTGAAAACAATATCTTTTTTAATGAAATCTTTGTAGCTATGAAATAAGATTTTGTTGGTAATTATAACTTTATTCGTAACAAGTTGTTTTCTAGGTAAAAGCTAATAATTATTTTCATGAAAATTTGTTTCTCATTAAAGCTCACTGACTATTTTATAGCGACAAGTCATTATTTTATTGGAAATTGGCAGTGTTCTAAAAATTGCTAGAAGTTGGGCGGGCGGCTACGCGGTCTTAGCTTTTGTATTATAACTTTAATAATTTACAAAAGTTAAGCATAATGTCTTATCATTACATCCAATTTAATGTCAATATACATATGCAAAATTTAAAAACATTAAAATTTAACAATCATGAACAAAATTTATGAAAACTCAAATGACTGAAATTGGTCATGATGGGTACTTTATATAAATTTGAATTTATGTACTCTTTTATTTTTCTTCAAATTGCATGAATAACCTCAGTTATGTTTGATAAAATCTACATTAGTAAAATTGATACCGGCGGATCCTTTGAGAATTCCATTAAGTAATCATCATTTGGTACATTTAGACATATTCTGAATAAAAATAATAAAATAGTTTATTTCTAAAAAATATGAAAGAAAAATAAAATAATAACACAATCATCCTTATTAAAAAATAAATAAAAAAATAAAAATCGCCTAGATCCCGCCCAGCCATTAATCTGGGCGGTTTTCCACCTTCTAGCGCCTAGGCGCCGCTTAGGCCGATTTTTAGAACATTGAAAATTGGTATACTCACTACAAAAAATGTTTTATTTACTAACAAATTTTATTTCCCTTGATAATATGTTACTATTTCTAACAAAAATAAATTTAATTGAAAAAACCATAGAGTTGTCACTTTTTGTAACAAAATCTATTTTGTTGGCAACTTTTCTTTGTAAAGAGGTGGCGAAAAATATTCACTCCAAAACCAATTTTCCACCAACATTATTTAGCAACAAAATATTTTTATTTCAACGAAATTTTAGTTTTTTAGTTATAATGACGTCATTTACAATAAATTATTTTATTGCTAATAAATATTAATATTGTTGATAAGCATTTTCTTAGTAAATGCACTATAACACTTGTCCGTGTCTCTTCAACAATGAAACTAAATTTTCTTTAGCTAATTACCACATTTATTGCAAAGATTTATTTGGTTACTTATAATGAAATTTTTTTATATTTAAAGCTCCTAGCTGCTTTATAACGGAAAAATATCAATTCGTTTAAATTTTTTATTAGTAGCATTGATACTATTTCATTTGAAAAATAAAATAAATTTTATTTAACAATACAACATTATTTTACTGTTAATTGTAATATAAATGGTAAAAATTTATTTCGTTGCTAAATATTGATAAAAATTTCATGAACTTTTTTTCTTATTTAGGCTTGTTTTCTTTTTTACAACAATTTAATTTTATTTCATTAGGATATAACCAATTTCAATAACATATAGCATTGAAATGCTATTACTATTTTGTTGCTAATTATAATGGTGTTATTGTGATTTTTTTTTTCATTGGTAAAAGTGGTAGATATTTAACATAAATCTTATAATCGTGAAAATATTTAGTTCTAATTTATAGTGACAAAATATTATATATTAGTCTCTATTATATACTTAACAATGATTTTTTTATTGCAAAAAATGAGTAATTTGATTTAATAAGCTATAAAGTTGCCTCACACAACACAATTATTTAAATTGCTCAATTGGTAGATATTGCAACAGATTTTACTGTAGGTCAAAAGTTCGATTCCCGTTGAGCCTAAAAATAAATATATTATATATGAAATTTCATATTGGGGTCTTATCATCAAGAGGTGTTGTCCTTAGAGTTTGGGAGGTAGTGGGTGGTGTCCTTAGAGATTGAGACCTAGATTAGCTCGTCTAAGAGCCGAGAATGATCATTTTAATATATAAATTTTTTATTGAAAATAATTTCCTTGGTAATTGTTAACAGTACCTATGACAACTTTCATTGATATACATTCATTTTACAAACGAAAACGTTTTTCGATAAAGGTAGTTACATTTTTCCATAACAATTTTCCTTGAAGATTCTAAGTTTTTTCGAAAAAAAATTCATAGGTAAACAAAAGTTTTCTTGCAACAAAACAATTTGTCGGTAAAACTATTTGATTTTTACCAACGAATTTTCTTGGTAGTTGTCAGTATTACCAATACCGTGTTTCCTGGACTTATCAATTGTTTTACCAACAAAAATGTAATTCCTTGGTAAAAACCATTAGCTACAGGGATGCCTCCACCAACCCAATAACGAATTTTTTCCTTGTTAAAAGTTTTTTTAACAAAATTTTAATTTTTGTCCAAGAATTTTTTTTTCTCAAAAAATGCATTAATTGTTGTAGTCTTATGACTGTCCTATAAAACTGATTAGACCTCAGTAGTTAAATCTAGATAACAATCAGGTCTGATCTGATTGTTGAATTTATAGTTTTTTCAAAAATAATAGAAACTGTTCATATCACCATGACCAATCTCAATTGTCTCTATAAGTTTAGATGTCCAAGCCATAAATTCTGCATGCAGAAGAAAAGCACTTCACAAAATTGATATATAAGTTTTGTAGTTTAGCTGTTTTGGGGATGATGGGAGTGATTCCATGAAGGACGGGGACGGGGACGGGGCCAGGTGGGGCAAGTGGACTGACTTTTAAAATTTTTTTCTTTGAGCGATTCTAGATGTCGAGGTTTTGGGCGAGGGAGCCTCCCTCGCACGTGCATGAGTAAAAAAAAAAAAAAAAAAAGAGGGAAATTGAAATTTGGGGAAAATAAGAGGGAGGGAACAAAGCAGAGAAGAGCATGTGGGTTGAAGCAGAGAAGAGAACTCGACAGACCTCGCCACCCTCTCCCCATCATCGAGTCAACCGACCGAAGAAGGAGAAGAGAAGAAGCTTCGTCGTCCCTTCCCTCGCCGAAAAGCTCAGTCTCGAAGAAAAACTCTCCCAAACTGAAAAGTTCAACCGAAGGTAAGTCTCCCCTTCATTTCTAGATCTAGGGTTTCTCTCTCTTGTTGTTGCTTCTCTTCTGCTTCTTCACCTTCTTTCTGTGTTTGTTGTTGTTGTTGGTGTTTGGGGTTTGCTAGTTAGGGTTCGGATTTAGGGGGGTGTTGAATACATGGTGGAATTTTGTCTTTGGATCTAACTCCTCAGATGGAGCGTTATGTCTTCAAGAGAAGAACTGATGGTTAGTTTGTTGTTCTATAATCTCTCTTATTTTGATTGGGTTTTGTTATTTCATTGTGATTGTTATTGGGTTTGTTTTGTTTGATGGGTAGATCTCATTTTATGAAAGTCTGTGGAAAGTAATGGCCTTGATGGTGAAAAAGTTGATTAGAAGAGATTAGAAAGGATTAATAGAAATGGGGTTGTTTAGGAACCCTTGAATTAGCTTTCATAATGATTTAGTAGGAATGTGGAGAAGTTCCTAATGTGCCCCTCTTTTGGTAGTTATGTTTGGATGAATGGATTTGCTTGTGTATGCTGTTTAGATTGTAGAACCAACGTTGTTCAAAACTGATAGCAACTACAACTTTTACACTATTAGTGAATTGCTGTCTATTGTTTGCTTGATGCCATTGTTGGGCAGCTGTTTTGGGAAATTATGTGATTGTGGTCTGTTGCATAATGGAAGTTTATGTTCATGTAGTAGTAGTTTCATTCAAATGGCTATTGCAGTGGTGAAACCAGGAGTTTTGTAATGAGTAGTTGTATTATAATTGTGCCATATACAATGTAATGACATCTAGGGGCTGGATGCACAAATATTCGACAAGACTTGTTTGCCTTCTAGTTGATTTTTGACCTGTTGTTACTTTAAAATATTGTTGTTATGGATTGAAATTTACTCCGATGAAAAATTCAGATTCTAATGTTCGATGGAAAATTTCCCCTCCTTATATATTGATTATGACAATTATTATAGATGTAATTTCAATATGAGTAATTGTCTAGGTCTTTAATATTTGTTGCGAGCAAACATATTTTTCCATCTATAACGATTCAATCATTGTTTATTCAGGTATCTTCATTATTAACCTTGGGAAGACATGGGACAAGTTGATGCTAGCTGCTCGAGTCATTGTTGCCATTGAGAGCCCTCAAGATATTATTGTTCAATCTGCCAGACCCTATGGGCAAAGAGCTGTGTTGAAATTCGCACAATACACAGGTGCTCATCCCATTGCTGGGCGACACACTCCTGGTACATTTACAAATCAGCTCCAAACATCCTTTTGTGAGCCTCGTCTGCTCATCCTAACTGACCCAAGGACTGATCATCAAGTAAGTCTTGACTGTATTGTTTTGGAACATTAATGTCATTGTCATAACTTCATTGAGCTAGATGCAGTTTTCATTAACTTTAATTTTAAGTGATGTGTATCAACATTTTTTTCCATGACCTCCTAGTTATTAGGAAATCAATTCTTTGAAGACATTTCACCGATTACTTGAATTTGAACAGCACTTTGCTTATTAATTGAATATGAACCACGTCATTATTATTCTATTATAATTGTTCTTATATAATTATTTTATGAGCATAGTGGCCCCAATCATTTTTGTTACAGTGTTATGTAATTTGTCCCATAGTTGGATCACCATAGGACTTGGTACTTCAGCATTAGTCCTTTAGTTTATGTAATGTTCTTTAAATTCCAACTCTTACTGACATTATAATTACTGAAGAACAGACTGGCTCCAATGATTTATTTTGTCATGTCCCACAGTTGGATTTTCAATGGAATCTTTTACTGTCATGTCTTAATCTGTTTCTTTTTTATATTCTTTAAATTTCCAAACTTTACTAATAATTCATCATTGTAATGATTGCAGCCTATTAAGGAAGCTGCACTTGGGAACATTCCAACTATTGCCTTTTGTGATACTGATTCGCCTATGAGTTATGTTGACATTGGTATCCCCGCTAACAACAAGGGGAAACACAGTATTGGTTGCCTATTCTGGTTGTTGGCAAGGATGGTTTTGCAGATGCGTGGTACTATTCCACCTGGTCGTAAATGGGATATCATGGTAACAAGACCTTACCTGTTTTTTCTTGTAGTTCGTAGATCCAAAGACAGAAATCTGAGGAGTTTGATGGAAGGCTTGAAGAATCAACAAATATTGCTGAACGAGGAATTGTATTAATGTTGCTGAACTTGTAAGTGCAAGGAAGAATGCAAGTGCTAGGAAGAGGAGGAATGCAAGTGCTATAGTGGCTTTGAAGAATGAAAGTGCTATATTCTGCAAGTTATTTTCAAAATTACTTTCAAAAACTTTTGCCCACAGCAGTTATTTTCAAAAACTCCACCGGGTTTTCATATCGGGATGCAAGAGCTTGGATCAAAATTCTCCAGTGCATTCCAGTCCTGACTCCAAGATCGATCACGTGCACCTTAACATAGGATTGTTGCACTTGGGGTATGTCTTCTTGCACTTGCGAATTTCTTTCAGAATCTGCGCAGGATTGTTGCACCCTAACATAGGCAGCTTCCAGTGTCCAATATCTTCCATCATAGTACTCTGGCATCTGGTTCTATGCACATGTCCAACCTGCCGTGAAAATTCATACAAAGGTGTGAATGAGTTTGCTTATTCCAACAAATCTTTATATACTTCCATGAGCAAATGATCATACCTCATCAAGTTCAAGACAGGGATTCCATCATTTAGAAAGCATGTAATCTATATTATTGGCAATCAAATCCTCGGAGAGTGGTGGCAAGTATCTCATCAGGTAGTATCTGCTTCAACCCACTTGCAGTCCAACTTGCAGAATATAGCACTTTCATTCTTCAAAGCCACTATAGCACTTGCATTCCTCCTCTTCCTAGCACTTGCATTCTTCCTTGCACTTGCAAGTTCAGCAACATTAATACAATTCCTCGTTCAGCAATATTTGTTGATTCTTCAAGCCTTCCATCAAACTCCTCAGATTTCTGTCTTTGGATCTACGAACTACAAGAAAAAACAGGTAAGGTCTTGTTACCATGATATCCCATTTACGACCAGGTGGAATAGTACCACGCATCTGCAAAACCATCCTTGCCAACAACCATAATAGGCAACCAATACTGTGTTTCCCCTTGTTGTTAGCGGAGAACAATTATAAAAATGATTAGGGCCACTATGCTCATAAAATAATTATATGAGAACAATTATAATAGAATAATAATGACGTGGTTCATATTCAATTAATAAGCAAAGTGCTGTTCAAATTCAAGTAATCGGTGAAATGTCTTCAAAGAATTGATTTCCTAATAACTAGGAGGTCATGGAAAAAAATGCTGATACACATCACTTAAAATTAAAGTTAATGAAAACTGCATCTAGCTCAATGAAGTTATGACAATGACATTAATGTTCCAAAACAATACAGTCAAGACTTACTTGATGATCAGTCCTTGGGTCAGTTAGGATGAGCAGACGAGGCTCACGAAAGGATGTTTGGAGCTGATTTGTAAATGTACCAGGAGTGTGTCGCCCAGCAATGGGATGAGCACCTGTGTATTGTGCGAATTTCAACACAGCTCTTTGCCCATAGGGTCTGGCAGATTGAACAATAATATCTTGAGGGCTCTCAATGGCAACAATGACTCGAGCAGCTAGCATCAACTTGTCCCATGTCTTCCCAAGGTTAATAATGAAGATACCTGAATAAACAATGATTGAATCGTTATAGATGGAAAAATATGTTTGCTCGCAACAAATATTAAAGACCTAGACAATTACTCATATTGAAATTACATCTATAATAATTGTCATAATCAATATATAAGGAGGGGAAATTTTCCATCGAACATTAGAATCTGAATTTTTCATCCGAGTAAATTTCAATCCATAACAACAATATTTTAAAGTAACAACAGGTCAAAAATCAACTAGAAGGCAAACAAGTCTTGTCGAATATTTGTGCATCCAGCCCCTAGATGTCATTACATTGTATATGGCACAATTATAATACAACTACTCATTACAAAACTCCTGGTTCCACCACTGCAATAGCCATTTGAATGAAACTACTACTACATGAACATAAACTTCCATTATGCAACAGACCACAATCACATAATTTCCCAAAACAGCTGCCCAACAATGGCATCAAGCAAACAATAGACAGCAATTCACTAATAGTGTAAAAGTTGTAGTTGCTATCAGTTTTGAACAACGTTGGTTCTACAATCTAAACAGCATACACAAGCAAATCCATTCATCCAAACATAACTACCAAAAGAGGGGCACATTAGGAACTTCTCCACATTCCTACTAAATCATTATGAAAGCTAATTCAAGGGTTCCTAAAGAACCCCATTTCTATTAATCCTTTCTAATCTCTTCTAATCAACTTTTTCACCATCAAGGCCATTACTTTCCACAGACTTTCATAAAATGAGATCTACCCATCAAACAAAACAAACCCAATAACAATCACAATGAAATAACAAAACCCAATCAAAATAAGAGAGATTATAGAACAACAAACTAACCATCAGTTCTTCTCTTGAAGACATAACGCTCCATCTGAGGAGTTAGATCCAAAGACAAAATTCCACCATGTATTCAACACCCCCCCCCCCCCCCCCCTAAATCCGAACCCTAACTAGCAAACCCCAAACACCACCAACAACAACAAACACAGAAAGAAGGTGAAGAAGCAGAAGAGAAGCAACAACAAGAGAGAGAAACCCTAGATCTAGAAATGAAGGGGAGACTTACCTTCGGTTGAACTTTTCAGTTGGGGAGAACTTTTCTTCGAGACTGAGCTTTTCGGCGAGGGAAGAGACGACGAAGCTTCTTCTCTTCTCCTTCTTCGGTCGGTTGACTCGATGATGGGGAGAGGGTGGCGAGGTCTGTCGAGTTCTCTTCTCTGCTTCAACCCACTTTCTCTTCTCTGTTTTGTTCCCTCCCTCTTATTTTCCCCAAATTTCAATTTCCCTCTCTTTTTTTTCTTTTTTTTTTACTCATGCACGTGCGAGGGAGGCTCCCTCGCCCAAAACCTCGACATCTAGAATAGCTCTTTTTCTTTTTATTTCTAACATGCTCTGTTGCGATGTTGACAACTCAGTTTTGCGGTACCATTTTTTTTGTTTTCCCTTTCTGCTCCATTTTCTTCTCTTTTCTGTTCCCTCTCTCTGTTTACTGCAACACTAGCAACTGCCCCACCTCATACTCTCTTCCTCTCCCTCCCTTTTTGCTTGATTTAGTTTTTTTTTTCTTACCATCACTATCAACCACCAACAACCGCAACCTCTTTTTTCTGCTTTGAGAAAGGAGAAAGTTTTTTTAATGTATTTTCTCAAGATGAATTCGTGTCGAGGTCTATTTTTGTATTTTATTCATAAGCTTTTTCTAGAGATGCATGAAATTTGAATCCATTAATTTTTTTTCTCAAGATACATGTTTGTATCTCGAGGTTCATCTGTTGGTTATTGTTTGAAAACATTTTGATAATCAATGTGAGCCTTTTGACAGTCAATGCACGTTGATCGTTAGTTCCCGAAGAAGACTTTAATAGTAATTAATAATGGGGTAACCTCTTATTAGTTATTTATGATAAGGTGGCAAATTGCAAATAACCAATTTTTTGTGTCCACATCTAATTTTACATTTGAAATTAATTCTTACTTATTAACTTTACATACCAATTTGATTTGTCACTCATATATTTATTGTTTGTGCTTCCTACAAAGAAACTTGTCGGATCCATTTTCTTCCCCATAGATTAGATGAAGTTTTGTTTACCAATTAATGTTTTGTATAGTTATTTATGTATTTTTTTAATTAAATTTTTTTGTTAAAGTAATTAATTATTATATTTCATTAATTAACTATGACGAGACTTCGCACCCCTTCATAAAATTTTTTGACCCCGTCACTGAAAGGACCCCTTTGTGTAAAATTGTCTTTGCTTGGTTCTTTAGTCAGCTCCCTGGACACTGTAATTCAAAATTGATAAAGAAGTTTTGTAGTTTTGTTGTTTTGGAGAAGATAGGAGTGGATCCATGTATTTAATAATTATCATGTTATGAATGCTCTAACTATATATTGTAATGTGATAAGTTATTAATATGTGATTGGCATATTTTCTTTGTTTCTTTTGGGTTTCTAAAGAGGTAGAAGAGCGTGATAGCAATTATTGAACAACTAAGAAGAACATGAACAAATTAGCCGCTGCTTAGCTGGTAAACAGACTGGAGGTATGTGGATAGAAAGAAGAAGAGGGGTGTTGAAGGGATTTTTAATCTTGTTTTGTCGTGGATGTTGGTTTGGGAAGAGCTTTGTAGGCTTAGAGGAAATTTGGTTTTCTTTGTGTAATATATTCAATTTTTTATATTTGAATCGAGTAAAATCGTAACGTATCTTTGAATAGACTGTAAATCGTTTTTGGTCTTGAATAAAGGTCTAACTGCCCCCTCTCTCCCGGAAGTTTAATTAATTAAAAAAAAAAAGCGTGTGCCATAGGCAATGATGAATTTTATTTTAGTTTAAGGAGGGAGAATGTGTTGATTCTTGAATCAAGACACTTTATATTTTTTAAACTAGAAAAATTTTATGTGGTTTCCAGGCACTTCATCTATATGAAGAAAATAGTGACAAGTCTGACTAACTTGTTTCATACGTCTGCAAATATTTTGGTATACGACATTAAAGAAATAGGGACAAGTCTGCGCTTTTATGATCATGTGGGAAAATACAAATATAAATCACATCATCGACCTCCTGTAAGTCTAGGTGAATCATTACCATTGAATAATTCTTGCTGGCTCCGCTGCTTAGTTGTTGTTTGAGGGCGAAAATATACTTTTACCCCCTCCTCTTTAAATATTTTTTTCAAAAAAGTGATAAAAGGGGGGCAAAAGTGTACATTTGCCCCCAGGCAGCAACTTCGCTCCCTTTTCCAGGTCAGCTAGAATTGGGGATTATCATCATTCCTGAACTTGAACCCACAACGTTAATAATGACACTTTCATTAAAAAAAGAAAACGTTAATAATGACTCAAGCTAAAAAGCAGGGACACATTTCCACATGCACAAGTCAAGCGTTTACCGGTTGACTAACTTGTTTAATACGGTTCCCAGAAATTTCAGTGTATCAGCATCAAAGAAAAATTTTGAGTAAGAATAATTCTAGGGAGCCTGGGTTTGCAGTGGGGGGGCGAAATTATCCTTTTACCCCTCCTTTGTTGTTGTTATATTTAAAGAGTGGTTAAAAAGGTAGGGGCAAAAGTGTAAAAATGCCACTCAAGCTTCCTAGAAGTACTCTTTGAGCAATTCTTCCTGACCTGGTCCCCCCCCGCCGCAACAACCTCGCTTGTTTTCCCATGCCAGGAAGAATTTCGGAAAAATTTTACATTGTTAAATAACTTGGCATTATTTTATTTTGAACTAGTTTACAAACCGAAGACAAATGAACCCAATTTTCTCATTTATAAGTTACATAGATTTGGATGAAGTACTGGTTATCTTCATCTTTTCATGGCTTTTATCATTCATCAACTTCTCTGCTTCCTACTTGTGCAGCTCCCTTTGTTCATTTCAGCTCAAAATGCAAGTGTGGGCTCTTCTCTATCCACTCTTGATGACAAACCATATTGGAAATCTCCTTCCAATGAATTCGCCTTCGGGTTCCAGCCAGTCCAAGGAAGAGGAGATCTCTTCTTGCTAGCAATCTGGTTTGATAAAATACCCGACAAAACGATCGTTTGGACAGCAAATGGTGGTAAGCCAGTGCAAAGAGGATCAAAAGTTGAGCTCACATCTGCTGGTGTGCTTTCCCTCAGCAGCCCAAATGGAACCGTGAATTGGAAGCCTTTACCAAACAGTGGTGGGCAAGCTGCCTCAGCTGCAATGCTCGATTCAGGAAATTTTGTGCTAACCGGCAGTGATTCCAAAGTTCTATGGCAAAGCTTTGAAAACCCAACAGACACTATCTTGCCTTCGCAGATACTAGGCCTTGGTGCTAAGGTGATATCTCGTCGTACCAAAGTTGACTATACACCTGGAAGGTTTGAACTTTTTCTACAAGAAGATCAAAACCTTGTTCTTTATCCCCTAACTCCTCTCAGCACTGACAGCTATAGTGCCTATTGGTCAAGTAGCAACTATGGTGCCAATGGTTCGGAATTGATATTCAACCAGTCTGGCTATATATATCTGACTCTACAGAATGGGAGCCAATTCTATATTACGAAGGGGATACCACCTTCGACGAGTAACTACTATCAAAGAGCCACCCTTGATTTTGATGGTGTTTTCAGGCAATATACCTATCCAAAATCCTCTCGTAGCAACCAATCTTGGTCTTCGGCGTTGTCTCTACCTCCAAATATATGCTCATTATTTTTTAGGGATAGTGGAAGTGGAGTTTGTGGGTTCAACAGTTACTGCAAACTAGAAGATGGGAGGCCTACTTGTCAATGTCCACCTGGGTATAATTATTCTGATCCAGAAAACACATTTGGAGGATGCAAACCGAACTTCATACCTCAAAGTTGTAACACAGATAAATTGAGAGTAGGAGTTGGATACGAAATGCAAGAGATTCGTAACACAGATTGGCCATTTGGCGACTACGAACGGTATAGGAATGTGCCAGAGGACTGGTGCAGCAATACTTGCCTGAATGATTGTTTATGTGCAGTTTTAATTTACCGAGATGGAGAATGCTGGTTGAAGAAATACCCCTTCTCAAATGGAAGATCGGATACTAGTACTGTTACAGCAACCACACACATAAAAGTAGGTAATACATCAGACTTTACTCCTCCAGGCCCTGGCTTTTGTGGAGACAAGAAAGAGAAAGACAGAGACAAAGATAAGTGGTTTGTGCCTGGATTGGTTCTTCTTGGAACTTCTGCATTTCTGAACTTAGCATGCCTGTTGCTTGTTCCTTTGTTTATTTACTTCTCGTGCCATAAGAAACAAATCAAACCCATGCCAGATACAAGTACATTTGGAGTGAACGTAAGGTCTTTCACTTACAAAGAGCTTGAAAAAGCAACTAATGGATTCAATGAAGAACTAGGTCAAGGTGCTTCTTCAACAGTTTATAAAGGGAGCTTACATTGTGTCATTGGAACTTTTGTTGCTGTTAAGAGATTAGACAAGGTAGTGCGGGAAATTGAAAAGGAATTCAAAGCAGAAGTAAGTGCCATTGGCCTGACCAATCACAAGAACCTAGTCAAACTGCTTGGATACTGCGATGAAGGGAGTAACCGGCTTTTGGTATATGAATACATGAGGAATGCGTCCTTGGCAGATATCTTGTTTGGAAGTTCAAGGCCAGAATGGAGCTTAAGAGTTCAGATTGCTTTCGGAATTGCTAGAGGATTAGCGTACCTTCATGAAGATTGCAGCTCTCAGATCATCCATTGCGATGTGAAGCCTCAAAACATACTTCTGGATGACTTTTTCATGGCAAAGATTTCTGATTTTGGATTGGCTAAGCTTCTGAATACCAATCAGACTCGAACTAATACAGGTATCAGAGGAACACGTGGCTATGTGGCTCCTGAGTGGTTCAAGAGGATGGCTATCACGGCAAAGGTGGATGTATACAGCTTTGGAATCATGTTATTGGAGATCATTTGTTGCAGAAAAAATGTTGAAGCAGAAGTGGGCGCTGAAGAAATAGATATATTGTCAGAATGGGCCTATGAGCGTGTTATGGAAAGGGAGTTTCATCTACTAGTTGTGAATGATGACGAAGCCACAAAAGATGGTAAGAGATTGGAAAGGTTCTTGATGGTAGCCCTTTGGTGTATTCAAGAAGACCCGTCTCTAAGACCATCCATGAAAAAGGTGACTCAAATGCTAGAGGGATCTGTTGACGTCTCTATGCCCCCAGAGCCTTCCCCCTTCATGAGCGCAATTGGTTAGAATCTACTTGCTATCAATTAGTAAGATCCAAATCTCTAATAAGAAAATGCTTATCGATCCTTTGTTATTTTTGTAGTTTCTATGGTGTTAAGTTGTAACTGTTGTTTATTATTGTTCATGCTTTCTTGTATACTTACTAGCATATTATTCGTGTCTTTGAAATTCCACATTTTTTTTCTTGCTGCTAATTATCATGTACAAGACACCCTCACCACCATCCCCACCATTGCCCTCAATTAGGAAATGGGCAATTATTGTGTGCAAATCAATAATTGACTAATGTCACGGCACACACATACACCAAGCAAGACCCACGAAGCTTTTTTCCGGTGATTATCAAGTTTTTGTTTTTCCATAATGCCACGTAGGCCCCAAACACGGGGCAAGAATCTCAATGCGAGTAAGTCGAGTCAATCAATTTGTTGTTTACTTGGAGCCATGTCGATGGATTGCTTCTACCCAGTTTACATGTTTCTACTTTTTTTTGTTTCTTCTTCAGAGTCATTTTTTAATCTATTATCATAAGTGTTGATTAGGGGGATTACCATGTTATCAGTATGTCAAAAATAAACACATGCACCCTTTGTTGATTTTCCTACACTATATTTTTGGTGCTTACATACTGGGGAAGGTGTATAAAAGGAGAGTAATTCTTGCTGGCCTGGGCCCCGATGCCTGGTAGCTGCCTGAGGGGGTGAATATACACTTCCCCCTCCCCCCTCTTTAAACACCCTTTTCCAAAAAAATGATTAAAGAAATAAGGCAAAAGTGTATATTCCCCCCTCCCCCAGACAGCAACCTCGCTCCTTTTCCTAGGCCAGCTAGAATTGGAGATAAAAGGAACTCATCCTAGACAATTTTATGCTAATAATACTCATTTGTGAACCTAAATGATGTGATGCGTAATATTATATCTCCACAACGCAATTAGGTGACCTGAAAGATATAAATAAGACGATGGACCATACTTTTCTTTTTTAAAAGATTTTCCAGCTTCAGTGGCCTTTGTCATTTCAAGGGGAAAAAGAGGAATGGATGCCGTCCTCCAAATGTTTTTCATGGACAGTAAGTGAGCCATTAATCAACTCAATGGTTGTCATGCCATCTTTTCTTTTTGTTCATTTTAATTTCTCATGGAACATGATTAAGTCACCTGGCATTTCACTTATAATGTGTATTTTAATGAAATGTTAATTAGAACTTTATTAGGTTGGTTTTATGTAGATCAATGAGCAATAACATCACTTTATCGTTTATGGAAAATCCATTGGAAAATCTATAATGGTGGTGGTGACTAAATCATCTATATATATAAAGGATTTGGCATAGGGTTGTGTTGTGGCATTTCATATTGTGGTAAATACTTAAACTCTTATCTTTTAAAAATGCTTGATTTCAGTCCAAAACCTAAACCTTGAGATAATTTGTCAGTTTTTAGCCATCAATTATGTTGAAATTAGTTTTTGTACTTGCAAATGTATAACAACTAACATATTATTCACGCCGTTGGCACTTTATGTACACTATTTTTTTGCTGCTAAATATTATGCACTGGACACCGTCACCACCATTTCCCTCAATCAGTTCCGTAAACTATTTTTTTTGAAGTAAAACTAGGTTAAACTTAGGATCGGGTGAATGTTCAGGGTCTTTGTTTGAATGTTCATTAAAATGTCCGTCTGTTTCTTTAAAAAAAATTTATTACACTTTGGCATGAAAATATTAAAAAATACTTAATGTTTAAATAATAAAATACATATTTCAAAATTTTAAGTATTTGTATTGATCATCGATTTTGTCGGAAAGATCTTCAAAACTGCATTTCAACATATCAAGTTTACCAAAATCCGACAACTACATAGATAGTTATAATAATTTTCATTTTGAGAAAATAAAACACAATACTTTCTCACACCACTACATGTATATTCCACTAACTTTTTTCACAATTTTTCATTTTCTTTGCTCTTTTACATGTTTATATTTACAAACATGTCATCATAAGAAATGAATCTCTACCTTCAACACATTTTTCAACTTTCAATTCTAGCCATATTTATCTCCAATCCTTAATTTGTTACAGTCGGCAATGAATAGTAAAACATTACTCTGAATTGTAATATAGACTAACATATTACCAGTGTCGTTGGCACTCAACATACATTTTTTGCTGCTAATTGTCATTCATTGGCCACCATCCCCACGATTGCTCTCAATCAACTCCATAAAAAACATATTTTAGAATGTAAACTAATGTTTTTAAGCTACAAGCATATTTTAAGGTAAAAATACTAATTTTTTTAAAGTCAAACTTGGTTAAAATTATAATCAATTGAATATTCAAAATCTTTGTTTGAATGTTCATGAAAATGTTTGTCCATTTCTTTGAAAATATTATACTTAGGCACGAAAATATTAAAAATACATACATGTTTTCATGATAAACTACATATTTTGAAATTTTAAGTGTTTGTATTGGTCATTGAATTTTGTTGGAAAGATCTTCAAAATTGCATTTCAATAATACCAAGTTTACCAAACTATGTTAATATTAATGATAATTTTCATTTTAAAAAAACACAATACTTTCTATTAGGACTGGGCAGGTCCGGGTAACCGGCCCAAAATGTAAAAATCGAAAATCAGTCCGAAAAATTTAAGTCTGCGTTTATGAGGCCCGAAATCGGACCGAGTTGACCGGTTAACCGAGGTTCCGGTTAACCGAATTTCGGGCCGGTCTCGGTCTTAAGAGCAACATCCAAATTGAATTTTATAAAGTCCAAATTTCAGCCCAAATTGAATTTTATAAAGCTCAAATTTCAGCCCAAAGTGTTGAATTTGAGAAAGCCTAGTCAACACTCAACAGTAAATTAATAGATAACAATCACAGCATTTAGATATGGTTGTTGTGATTCTAATGCCCAAAATTTAGTATGGGCCGGATCGGTTACCTATTAATTTAGTATGCTTCAACAGTAAATTGAAGAACAAATCTCTCTCCTATGCTGGGCGTTTGGTCTTGATCAAATCGGTACTGGCCAGCATGCATGTATATTGGACTTCCTGTTATGGACTGCCGATGAAGACAATTGATTGTATAACTGCTATAATGCGCAATTTCTTATGGTCCGCTGGTGATACCCCATTGAAGAAAGCGAAGGTCAGCTGGGGCACTATTTGTTATCCTGCATGCGAAGGAGGCCTAGGTATCCGCAGCTTTCGAGTCGGCAATGAAGTGGCCAGTTTGAAACATGTTTGGAACCTCATATCCAGACAGGATACGCTGTGGGTTCATTGGGTTTGGAAGCATCTGATCAAGCAACGGGATTTCTGGTTGATGACACCACCACGCGAAGCATCATGGTGCTGGCGACGCATTCTGGACTGTCGGGCGAAAGCGAATACTTTACTCACTCATTCCATAGGTAATGGTGAAACCACTCTTTTCTGGAAGGACCCGTGGCACCCGTTGGGTATATTGATGGACTTCTTTCCCCAAGGCTTTCTCTATAATTCTGTTATCAATAGGAATGCCAAAGTCTCATCTATTATTAGCAATAACCGCTGGTGTACCCCTCCGAGGATTGCAAACAGGATTCCTCATATTGTGAATCAGCTTGGAGATGTTGAAATCAATAGCCACTCTGCTGATACAGTAGTATGGAAAGCTAGTACCGATGGTAGCTTCCAAACTAAAGCTACTTATGATGCTATTAGGCAGCGAAAAAACAATGTTCAGTGGGCCGCTGTGATCTGGTTCAAGCATAATATACCACGACATAGTTTTATAACCTGGCTGCTAACCAATAAAGCCCTTACCACGCTGAGTAAACTGAAAAAGTGGGGCAAGACCCAGCAAGATTTCTGCCCCTTATGCGGTTATGAAGCTGAAACGGAGTCCCATTTATTCTTCCTATGTACCTATTCTAGTTATGTTTGGGATAAGATCCTTCAGCTTTTGCGTTACTCTAAACTGATATATGGATGGGAGGAGGAACTGCAATGGTGCATTCAACACTTTCGAGGGTCTGGGGTTACTGTTACATTGAAGAAAGTTGCTTTCAATGCAACTGTGTATCATCTATGGATGGAGCGAAACAAACGTCTATATGAGCGCCAATTCAGCACTGGGACAGACCTTGTGCATCGCATCTGTACGGATGTTAGACTGAAGTTCAGTGCTGGTACCTGGACAGCAGAGGACACGCAACAGACCAGGCACTTAATGAGCTTATGGAACCTCGACTTTCAGCTAAGCTGCTCAACACCTAGACAGTGTTCTTGGACGAAACCTGCAATGGGCTGGTACAAGCTCAATTCTGATGGTTCTCTTCGTAATGATGATTCTTTGCATGGCACCAAAGGAGGATACGGAGCCATTCTACGGGATGCAAGCGGTGAAGCAATAGCAGCCTGTGCTGGGGACTGTCGGGGCCAGTCTGTAATCAAACACGAACTGCAGGGTGTAGCTGCGGGGCTAAAGCTGGCTGCAATGCACAATGCAATGCGGATAGAGCTTAGCACAGATTCTTCAACTGTTTTCTCATACCTCACATCTCATAAGTCAGTTTCTTGGGACCTGAGGCGCGTTATTGGGGAAATAAGATCTGAAATATCTAAGTTGGAAGAATTCTCATGCAAACACGATTACAGAGAAACGAATAGGGCAGCTGACTTCCTCGCAAGCACCTTCCCTACTTCAGACTTTATAGAATTCACTCCTAGCTCTTTTGCTGAAGATCTGAAAAAGATTGTTTATGAAGACAGAATAGGGAAGATATATTTAAGATTGTAATCTTCATTCTTTAATATGGTTTGGGGTCCATTATTAACCCCCGCTCAATTTCCAAAAAAAAAAAAATTTAGTATACTTCAAAATTTAGTATATTTAGTATACTTCAAAATTTAGTATATTTAGTGTATATATATATAGTATATTTAGTATACTTCAAAATTTAGTAAATTTGGTATGCTTCAATAGTAAATTTAGTATGCTTCAATAGTAAATTTGGGCAGGTACCCAAAATTTAGTATGCTTCAACATTAAATTAATTTAAGCCCGTACACAAAATTGAGATGCTTCAACAGTAAATTAGTATGGGCCGGGTCGGTTACCCGACGGGTTTTAGATAGGGAAACCGAGGTCCGGACCAGAAACTTCGGGCCGAGTTTCAAAACCGAAAAATTTATAATTAATAAAAAGCCGATCCGAACCAACCCGATCGGTCTGGTTGTCGGTTCGGTCCGAAATGCCCACCCCTGCTTTCTATGTTCGCCACAAGTACATTCCACCAACTTTTTTCTCAATATTATTTTTTTTCCATTTTACATCTTTTATATTTACAAATATGTCATCATATTAAATGAATCTCAATCCTTAATACATTTACCAACTTTCAATCTTAGCCACCTTTTATCTCCAATCCTTAATTTGTCACAAACAGCAATGAATGGTAAAACACCACTCTAAATGGTAGTATAAATGTTTTATTTCTATATTTCAATTTTTGGAAAGAAACGATTAAGAGTAACACTCGTTTCCTATATTTTTTTGCTCCGTACTTTTTTGGAAGGAAAAGATTACAAAAAAGTAAATTATTTTTTTCTTATTTATGTTTATGAACATTCCTCTGTTGCCATTAATCAACTCAATGGTTGTCATGCCATCTTTTCTTTTTATTCATTTTAATTTCTCATGGAACATGATTAAGTCACCTGGCATTTCACTTATAATGTGTATTTTAATGAAATGTTAATTAGAACTTTATTAGGTTGGTTTTATGTAGATCAATGAGCAATAACATCACTTTATCGTTTATGGAAAATCCATTGGAAAGTCTATAATGGTGGTGATGACTAAATCATCTATATATAAAGGATTTGGCATAGGGTTGTACTGTGGCATTTCATATTGTGGTAATACTTAAACTCTTATCTTTTGAAAATGCTTGATTTCAATCCCAAACCTAAACCTTGAGATAATTTGTTTGTTTTTAGCCATCAATTATGTTGAAATTAGTTTTTGAACTTACAAATGTATAACAACTAACATATTATTCATGCCGTTGGCACTTTATGTACACTAATTTTTTTTTTTTTTTGCTGTTAAATATTATGCACTGAACACCCTCACCATCATTTCCCCTCAATCAGTTCCGTAAACTAATTTTTTTTAAGTAAACCTAGGTCAAAATTAGGATCGGCTGAACGTTCAAGGTCTTTGTTTGAATGTTCATTAAAATGTCCGTTTGTTTCTTTAAAAAAAATTATTACACTTTGGCATGTAAATATTAAATAATACTTAATGTTTAAATAATAAAATACATATTTCAAAATTTTAAGTATTTGTATTGATCATCGGTTTTGTCGAAAAGATCTTCAAAACTGCATTTCAACATATCAAGTTTACCAAAATTCGACAACTAAATAGATAATTATATTAATTTTCATTTTGAGAAAATAAAACACGATACTTTCTCACACCACTACATGTATATTCCACTAACTTTTTTCACAATTTTTCATTTTCTTTGCTCTTTTACATGTTTATATTTACAAACATGTCATCATAAGAAATGAATCTCAACTCTCAACACATTTCTCAACTTTCAATTCTAGCCATATTTTATCTCCAATCCTTAATTTGTTACAGTCGGCAATGAATAGTAAAAACCTACTCTTAATTGTAATATAGACTAACATATTACCAGTGTCGTTGGCACTCAACATACATTTTTTTGTTGCTAATTGTCATTCATTGGCCACCATCCCCACCATTGCCCTCAATCAGCTCCATAAAAAAAAACATATTTTAGAATGTAAACTAATGTTTTTAAGCTACAAGCATATTTTAAGGTAAAAATATTAATTTTTTTTAAAGTCAAACTTGGTTAAAATTATAATCGATTGAATATTCAAAATCTTTGTTTGAATGTTCATGAAAACGTCTATCAATTTCTTTGAAAATATTATACTTAGGCACGAAAAATATTAAAAATACTTACATGTTTTCATGATAAACTACATATTTTGAAATTTTAAGTGTTTGTATTGGTCATTGAGTTTTGTTAGAAAGATTTTCAAAATTGCATTTCAAGTTTCAACAATACCAAGTTTATCAAACTACGTTGATATTAATGATAATTTTCATTTAAAAAAAACACAATACATTCTACGTTCGCCACAAGTACATTCCACATATTTTTTTCACAATATTTTTTTCCCTTTTACATCTTTTATATTTACAAATATGTCATCATATTCAATGAATCTCAATCCTTAATAAATTTCCCAACTTTCAATCTTAGCCACTTTTTATCTCCAATCATTAATTTGTCACAGACAGCAATGAATGGTAAAACACCACTCTAAATTGTAGTATAAATGTTTTATTTCTGTATTTCAAATTTTGGAAAGAAACGATTAAGAGTGACACTCGTTTCCTATATTTTTTGCTCCGTACTTTTTTGGAAGGAAAAGATTACAAAAAAGTAAATTATTTTTTTCTTATTTATATTTATGAACATTCCTCTATTGCCCTTAAACTTTAAAATTCTAGTCATTAATTACTCTTCATTACAACAAATCTCACTTCCATAAGCATAAAATTAAGTTAATTAAAACCTACTTAGAGATTTAAAAAAACCCAACGGGAGATACACCTCACGGTCCTCACCATAAGATAGTAAGATCAATCTCATGATACCATGATTCTATTTTTTAAACTAAATTCAAGATGTCTAATAAAGGCATTCATGAAAAAATACTCTACCGGTGTCACGATATGGAATAAGAGCACATTTAATAAATTGGAATAATTCTCATTCATGCTATAATGCTGTTGGGCCGGGCTGGGCTGGCGTATTCAGCAGGCGTTCTGCATTTAGTGCAACAACAAACCAACCAACAAAGAATACATACAATACAAGGGGAACCGCCAACTGCTTTTGCTAGCAGGAAAGGAACCCCAATTCCACGACTCTCACCCCTAGTTTTCTTCCTCTCTCCCAAAACTACTGTCTTTGCTTCTGAAAACATTTAACACACACACTTTTCTTTTCTCTCTCTTCTAAGGTTATAAAAGTATCTGGAGTGTGTATCATGTCCAAGCAAACAAACAAGAACAGAGCTCACAAGAATACCCATACCCATACCCAATATGGCTTCTCTTATTCTTCTTTTATCAGAGCTTCTTCATTCCCAGAGCCAGAGTGATGAGAATACAAATAATCGAATCACACATGATCTACCTTCTTCTTTCATCTTAAACTTCTCTTCTCCCTTTACTCCTGTTGCATCTGGATGTACATGTACTGCTGCTACTAAGCAATTTGTAGAAGAAGAACAAGAAGAGGATTTGTCAAAGCTTATGGTTGCTGTAGATTTGATTTGGCCTTAAATTAGTTGAGATGACATGACGTCTCTGTTGCTCTTCTCTCATTTTTTGTTATGTACATAGGTGTTCTCAGTGAAGATGATAAGTCTCTTCCCTTCTAGTTCGATCTTATGTAATTCTAAATTAACTATTATATTTTTTTGAAGAGTCAAAACAAGGTTAAGTTAATTGCCTATATTGAAATCTTCCTCTGCCCGGCCCATCATGGATGGATTAGTTGTAATCTTCCATGCCGATCCAGCGTAAATAAAGAACAGAAAGAAGAACGGATATGAATGGTGATACTCATAACAAATGGCCGTTTATAATACTATTCGTCATTGCTCAATTACTGAGCCATCACACCTTTGACAAAAAGTTCAAAACACGATTCAATCCAAACAAATGAACCCTTTATATCTTTTTCAAAGCCCAATTCAACTTAAAGCCAATTTCAGTTGAGCTCCAACAGCAACAATGACTTTGCAACACCAGCAGGAGCTCCTATCGTGTTTTCTGGCTTGCTTATTTGGCAGAACGACATGAGAGGAGGCATTGCTCAATCGTGTTCTTCTAGGGTAGATAGAGTTTGAGCCTAGGTGAATTGGAGTCAACAAATAAAACTATTTAGTTACTTAAACTTGACCGAGTCCGAGTTACAAAAAATCGGTGACTCGACTGAGTTTTTCTAATTTCCTCATTCTAATTTTTTCGTTCGATTTTGAAAAAAATAACTTGTCCAACTGTTCGGTACTGATTAATCAGCGATTCAATTACCTAGCTTGCAATTAGGAGGTTTCAAAACTCGGGGAGGAGAGGAGGGCTCTCTATTGGCCCACAATGATGACTACCTCAACGTATAGTTTCAAAACTTCCACAATAGCCCTCTCGAGAGTCCCCGACACACTCAAGCCTCACAGTAGCTAGGCTTGCGGACTGGTTTGTGTGGGGCTTGTGCGACATATAATAAGTTGTGCGGCCTTTCACAGGGCGCAATTGGAATTCATCGCCTACGTGGCACCCATTTCAAGTCATTAATGATCACAATGACTATTGATGATATACCAAACCGTTCTTTAATCTGCACTGTACGCGTGTCACGATGACCTCGTCAACAGGACAAAGTGGGCCCAAATGGCTACCAAATCTAGCAAAGCCTAGACAACAATAAGCCCATATTGACAAAATCCAAAAGGTTGGATCCAAGTTGCAACGACTTATTAAGCCCGCACATCACATGATAAAATCCCAATACCCGTAAGACCTAATCAAGCAAGTATCTAGGGGATCTCCTAAGACGGGAATACATTGGTTCCGACTATGAAACATATCCCAAAGTATAAGTCGTGCGTGGAAACTTCCTTGCATGGAAAACACTCCAAAAGGGAAACTTTTCCCGCAAAGCTAGGAGCACAAGTCGTGTAGAGAAACTCTCATGCATAGACGACTCCCAACTAGGAAATGATTTTCATCAAGATATTTTTTCCTAAACTACGCCATCAAAGGCCTAGTTGAACAAGGATTCTCGCTTTATAAATAAGACACATGTTTGACAAATAAATGTACGCTACAAAATCCAATTTACAGTTTTAAGCTTTCCTCTAGCCTTATCTGACTTTAGCATTGGAGTTCCAACGGCCACCACATGGGTGGTCATTGGCTCGCGTGCGTTCCTTGGTTATGTACAGGTCAAGGTCAAAAGAGAACAAGATTCGACTACATCGGTTTGGCGTCATCAGTGGGAAACGACGAAGTTTCTTGAAAAAACAGTGATACCACCCTGCCTCACAATACAGAGATATGGTGACTATGAGATCTCGCAACAATGGGGGCATTGCTAAGCCCCCGAACGCTCATACTGCAAGAGCGCCGCCAGTTTCAACGAATTCGGCACCGCGGTAGGAACAAAATCATATCCTCGCACCGGTTGCAGCAACAACGAACCAAAGGGTGGACCTACTATCAACCCAGATGCGGCAGATTGCATGCACACTGGAGATTCTCATCTAGCAGAACCCTCCACTCGCAGAAGGAGAACGAGAGCAGCAAAGAGCCCCATCCTCGAAAAACTTAAGGGAACAAGTTCAGGAGAGCCACGTTGCCCCTATAGGTTCTAAGTGGACCAAAGGCGGAAACTCAACATCTAGGGCTGATGGACAAGTTTCCCACAACCACATTAGACTAGGGGCCACCAATCCTAACATATAGTTTAACCTCACTGTCCCGTTGTTCACGGATCATATTATGAACGAGCCTTTAACGAAGAAATTCACTCCGTCGAAACTAGAGTTTTATGATGAGACAACAAACCCGTCCGATCACTTGCGTCACTTCCAACATGTAATGGCGTTCCAAAAAGGATCTGATGCAATAATGTGTCGCTCATTCCCTACCAGTCTAAAAATATCAACGTACACCTGGTTCCACGGCATCCCTCTGAGGTCCATCGACTCATTCTAGACATTGGCAAAAGTGTTCCTTACACCACTACAACACAAATGCTCGTTAATAGCACTTCCCAATAGCGTTTTTCACACTCATGCTATGAAAAATCAATTTGTAATGGACTTTAAAATTGAAAAACGCTATCTAAATGAACGGCGGGCTTTTTGGCGCCCCCCAAATTTTTTTCACTCAGACCTTTTTGTCTCCTCTTGCTCGCCTTTCTTCCTCTTCTTGCTCGCCTCTCTTCCTCTTTTCTTGCTCGCCTCTGCTACATCACCCAATAGTGTGTTTTTCTCTTCTCTCATGTGCAATAATGGAGTTTAGTCATCTCCACTTCTAAACACCCACTACACCAAAAGGCCTGATTAGCTACACAGGGGTGGCCACGGTTCTAAACCGTTGGTGTGTTTGCCACGGCTAAAAACCGTGGCTATAGTGCCCAACGGCTTAAAACCGTGGCTTAAAAAAGGTTTGGCCACGGTTCTAAACCGTTGGTGTGTTTGCCACGGCTAAAAACCGTGGCTATAGTGCCCAATGGCTTAAAACCGTTGCAAAAGTGCACGTGTGTTGCACGTGGACATGTGGAGAGGTAAGTCGATTTCTCGCGGGCGAAATTTTGCGAAAAAAAATTGCTTCCCGCTTTGCGTTCCCGCTCCATCTCCCCCCAACTCTGCAATTTTCAACCCTTAATTTTCTTCAAACCCTAAAATTTCAAGGAGAGGGAAAGAGAGAAGGAGAAGGAGAAGGAAAGAGAGAGGGAGAAGTCGAGGAGGAGCAGTAGTCGGTCGAGAAGGCAATACGAAGAGTGTAGAAGGCGAGACAGAGAGAGCTTCTTCTTCTAGGGATCGGTTCTTCAATCTGTGACCCTAGACTTCGTAAGTTTTCTTTGAAAGATCGCTATCTGCTTGTTTAGATCTTCCTTCTTAAGCTCTCTAATGTGTGTGATTTTTAGCTTCGATTAAGTGAATGTAGTTCAATCTATGCTCTGAACGATCAATCGTTGAGTTCTCTCTCTGCTTTTTTGTACTAATTTTTAGTTAGCTTGAATGAAATGAAGACACAACTTAGGTTTGCTTAACTAACACCTTCTTCATTCTTGTTTTGTTACATTTTCTAGTTTCAATCTCTGCAATTTCGGTGTTTGTTTCGATGGATTGATTGGCATTGCTTTATGTTCTATCTGTGCAAGTTTCGGATTTCTAAAAATTTAGAGAGACTCTTTGTAATTTTAGAGCTACTTTACATTTTTGCATTTTTATGTCATAAAAAATTTTCAATTCAGCAATGCTGCTAGTGTAATCTTTTTGAACAATTTCAGATCTGATTCATTGCGTGTGTCAATTGCAGCTCTGAAAATCTTCATCTTCACGCATTCTATTATTGTATTTTGCGTCTTCCTTTAGAAAAGAATTTGGAGTTAAGAACGATTTGTGAAGAAAATGGGGCGGATGTTGGCTCCGTTGGTGGGGATACTTCTTCTATTGTGGTGCTTGGTATCAATTGCTAGTCTATTTTATTTGGTAATTGAACATGAGTTTCTAAAATTCCAGCTTGAAGGCATTGTAGTAGACCAGAAGAGAGCCAAAGAGAGCTCTCAAATTGTTACTGAGGAACAAGTGTCTCCAGGAGAAAGTGGCAGCCCCAACAGAATATCTGAAGGTATAGTGAAGTGCTTGTCAAGCATTTTCTTAAGGATGAACTCACACAAGAACAAAGGGGTGGTGGAGTTGGAGACGAATGCTGCATTATCTGGATTAGCTTCGCGTGAAAATTGTAAAGAAATGGAATTTCGAGATCCATATGGTATTTTTAGAGAATTTGGGAAGAGAGACATTGGGCCGTATAAGCATATATGTGCAATAGAAGCCAATTCTATGACATCAATCCATCCCACTTGGAAAACAAATTCCTTCCTTCTAATACGCAGATTAAAGTAAGTTTTTTAACATTGAATTTCAACAAGAATTGGTCAGTGACACTATAAGCATTGTAGTACTCACAACATTTTTTTTTTAATTTCAGGCTTCTACTTGGGAAGCTTGCTTCAGTTGAGTTACGTGGTCTTAGCCATCAACAGAAGCTAGCATTCTGGATTAACGTCTACAATTCCTGTATGATGAATGTATGAATGAGAACCTTCACATTAAATATTTTGCTGGGCAATTGAAGATCAATGGAGGGCAGTTGTGGTAGAGATTTCTAGAATGCACAAGACAGGCCGCCCTGTACTTGTTGCTACTACTAGTGTTGAACAGAGTGACTTACTATCTATCTGAGCAACTGTGTGAACCTGCAATTCCCTATGAGATGAGTTCTATTTTATCCACATTATGGAATACTATGTAGGAAACTGTTAACATGATAGTGGAATTCACTAGTATATGAAAAGTACTCTTCAGTATTAGATCCACTTATTGACAATATGATAATTTGTATTTCATTCTACTTCTTTATTAATGTTTCTAAAGTTGGCAAAGCATAATTGTTACCTTTTATCCTAGGTTCTTAATGCAAAACCAGAGAATGTGGAGAGGGAAGCAGAAATCGTGGCCATCTTGGGGCAGTAACAATCGCCACTAATATGGCAGGCCGTGGCACAGATATTATCCTCGGAGGGAATGCGGAATTTATGGTTCGGTTAAAGTTGCGTGAAATTCTTATGCCAAGGTATCGTTTCATTTGCTTGCAAAAAATAGTTCCACTTTTATCAAGAGCTTTGCAAACTTATTCATCTGCATTGAGAGTAGCTCAAAAGCTTGGTTACAAGATTGGATTGGCCAAAGGGGTTGGGTTGGGGTCGACGTACTTCACTGTTTTCTACTGCTACGCACTTCTACTTTGGTATGGAGGTCATCTAGTGATAGGTGGATTGTAAGCACCCAAACACATCTCTTATTTGTATTGAATTAATTGGTTCCAAATTTTAAAACCATGCTATTTCCATAGGGCTTTAGGACAATCAGCACCGAGCGTGGCTGCTTTCGCTAAGGCAAAAGTTGCAGCTGCCAAGATCATCTGTATTATTGATCACAAGCCAATTATTGACCAAAATCCACCAGTTTCTCGACAGATTTTACATGTCAAGAATCGGGATTCGTATGTTGATTGGTAACTTCCTTTTCCATCTAATTTTATTGGTTTTGTTTGCCCAATGTTAAAAGTTAGCTTTTTTATTTGTTAGAAATATCAGATTCATTTGCTGAACCTTCAAGTTTTTTATTGGATCCTCTTCGAATTAAGTTTATTTTATTCATATGTATGATGTTACATCCTTTCTCTCTGTTCTTGTTGCAGTATGCGCAGGCATCATCTTTTAACTCGTTGCATGCAACATACATCTTTATTAGACTGCCTATTAATCAATGTTAATAATTATATGTTCTCTATGATTTATTATCCATAGGCATATATGAAGTAGAAGTACCGATTTTTATATGTTTAAAGTTTCTTTCTATTTTCCCCTTGTGTTTGTCTCCCTGTTTCTGGGTTTGGAGGTTTAAGTTAAATATTTTACAATTTGACTTACCACAGTATTCTTCTTTGTAAACATTAGCATTCTAGATCAATCAAATGAAGAAGAACATGATGCAATCCAACAGGTATGGTCCTGGTGCAATCCAACAGGTATGGTTGGTTTTGTATTTTTTTTTCCAGTTTCTTGTAATGTTTCTACTGATCTTCATATGACCTTGCTTTTGAAGTATCATTGTACTTCTATTCTCGCTAGTTAATAGATGCATGATTACTGACTAGCGCATAACCAACACTATAACCTAGTTAATTAACACTTAATGGCCTTCGGTTTATAGATATTTTACATTTTGAATATGTATGTGCATTGATGGATCTTCTTGCCGATCTACTTTACAAACTCTACAGTTTATGCTTACAATTTTTTTTTTCAAAAAACAGCCTTGTTTCTTGTCCCTAAATTTATCTTCGTCAAATTCACCCTCTTTTGCAGCATGGATTTGCTAGGAACTCGAACTGGTCTGTTGCTGATTCTAGATGGTTCAATCATTTGACTTGAGTTCATTTTGTCCTAGCAGATCTCTAGGTTAAACCTCGGATGGTTGGTCCTGACACTGCATGTGCATCAATTTTGCTATATTCTGTTTACATAAGGTAAACTCTATCCTTTATGCATATGGAATATTACCTGAAAGACATTTTTTTTGCTAGTTTATTCATTTCCATACATTTCCTATTGTGCAGCGATGGTGCATCAGCAGGAGATAATGCCGTGAAATTACTGAAAGTGGCCTGGTTGGTTTTGCCAATTAGTCTTTTAACAATTAATTTTGATATTATATATGTATCGTTGTGGGATGCAACATTATAGGTTTATCTGATCACATTTTTCTGGTTTGGTTGTGATGTACACCCCACTTCTGTTAATTGGTTACTTGGTTTCTGTTATCTAGAGAGCTGCCTGTATATATAAATATATATTTACAATTTTATAGCGTGTTGACAATGTTGAGCTCTAGACAGGTAATGCACTACATTCTTTCATAACTCGGTTCGCACCTCTTAAAATTGAAATGATATCCACTGTAGGTTTTCAACAGAGACATGGACAAAGATACTATTGTCTTACATGCAGCTAGAGCCTCAAGACTTGAGAACCAAGATGCTATTGACACAGTGATATTCATATAATTATTACATAATATATCCCTTAATTTATATATGTTAGTGTTTCGATTATTATAATTTATAATAATTATTTCGTTTTCATGTCTTGGCAGGAATTTGAGCGTTAACGATGAAATGGTATTAAGGCGACAGACAATTGGTCGATTCTAGTGGTGGTACAAAGCAGAGAGTCACATATCTAAACCTAACCCTAGTAAACCTAGATCCACCTAAATTAGCCTAAGCCCAAATCCAAAAATACTAACCTAAAAACCCAAGCCCAAGATAATAGAACCCTATTTAGCTCCCCTAATCTTAGAGAAGAGGATCTCTTGATTCTCTCCTCTTCCACAACCCCTCTCCCCTCATCTCTTTTCCAGCCACCACACCACCCTGCCGGCAATCCTCGCTCGATAGGAGAGCCGGCAGCGCGATAATCCCGTCATCACCCTTCCTCCTCGTCCTCTACCATCAGCCGCCGCATCCTCACCCTGTTTCGCACACCAACAGCCTCCACCTCCTACCATCCCTCTCCCTGTTCCATCATCCTCACCAACGCCATCCACCATCCAGCAACCTCACCACCAGAATCGCAACGACCACCACAGCCGCGAAACAGAGCCGCAACCACCGCGACTCTGTTCCGCCTCGCCCCTGTTTCTCTCCTCTCTCGGTCTCCTTCCTACTTTCCTCTCTTCTCCAGGGTCTCTCCCTCCTTCCTGGCTCTCTATCTCTCTGCTCCAACCTCGCCAACAGACCAAGCGAGAAGCGCCACTGCCGCGAGACAGAGCTCTCTGTTTCGCCTCCTCCTTTTTGTTTTCTTGCGTTAACTTCTCTGTTCTTCATCCTATCTCTCTTTTGCAGATACCAGGGCAAGTCAGGGACCACGAGGAGCTCGCGAAGAAGCCGCAACAGCGCGGAACAGAGCGGCGTCTCGCTGGAGAAGACGAGCCAGCCCAACCGCGCGATTTCTGGCGGGAAAGATTCAAAATTCTGTTTTACGCTATTGGCACCCCCGGTTCTGCTCTATACCACCACAGAGCTTGTGTAGTCTTTTTCTCGGGATTCGTGTTCGTGCAGAGATGAGTTGCGGTGTACCACATCACGAGGAGATGACTACCATGGATAGCTAAACCCTTCGCCAAGGCTACGATGAAACCACAGGATTTCCTAGAGTTTGTGTATTTAAATTTATTATTTTCTTTATGCTTAACGTTAAACACATTTGATTTATGATTTTAATAAATTGCTTTCACCGATTATATCCTGATTAATTATCTAGACTAGTCGGTAGTTAGAAGTACACTTTGTTGAAAGTCAAAAGCCTGATTTAATCAATTAATCTGAATCTGTGATTGTGTGTGCCGTAAGAAGACACGCAATGCTAGGGATTAGGATTAGTTAAAATAAACCTGTGATTGTGTGTGCCATAAGAAGACACGCAATTCTAGGGGTTTATACTTATGCTGAAATCAATTGTGAACTTAGATTAATCTTTAGGTTAGTCATGTTAAATCTTGAAAACAATATTTTTGATTACACAAATCTCAAAGAACCTGTGGTGGATTCAATGCCTTGGTTTCCTTTCTCATATTCTTTAAAACTTTTTATTTTGTTTTTAATTTGATTTTTAGTTTAGATATTTTAATTGCTGTAACCCCAATTTAAATTAGTTTAAATAAATCCTGAAATTTAATTGCAACCACAGTCCTTGTGGGATCGACCTGTACTTGCCATTGTCTACCAGTTAGACACTGTGCACTTGCAGTTATTAAAATTAGGTTAAATTAACCTATTTATTTAGGTTAGTTAAATCTGCATCAAGTTCATCCATCCCACACATCAAGTTTAGAGGAAACGATTAATCAGCTTTTGCACCGCTCAGCGAGTATAATGGATCAGAATTCTAAGGACATATCTGAGTTGAAAGCCACGACTCAAAGACTTGAGATAGCTATAATGGATCAAGTTTTTGGCGCCGTTGCCGGGAACTGTAACGGTGTAATTGAATTCAAGAGTTTATTTTCACTAGTTTGTAGTTTAGGTTAAAAAAAAAAAAAAGTTTCAAAAAATTAGGTCAGATAAAAGATTGCTTTTGCTTTTAGGATAGGCTTGATTTTATTTTTATTTTTAATTATTTCTTTTAAGTCTTCGAAGTTTTGATACTTGTTTTTTGTTTTTTTTATTTTTTTATTTTTATTTTTGCAGGTATTAATAGGAAGGAAGCATATATTGCAGGTTACACGCTTCTCGAGAAAATTGAACGATCCTGCCAACGTCAAGCAAAGTTTTTATTAATTTTTATTTTTTTTGTGAGGAGAGTTTTAATTTTATTTTCACCTCGTTTTACGAGCGTGTGGTGTAATAATTTTTAAACTCTACTATTTTTCATTTTGTTTAATCACAAAAAAAAAAAAAAAAAAAAAAATCCTAAAAATCTCTAAGTCAAAAGAAATTATAGGGAAACAATTTTAATTGTACCCAATAATCTCTTGTGATTTAGAAATCCGACTTCTAAGACCAAGACCAGTAAATTTATTTGCATGTGCTTGTGTGTTGAGTGAAACGGATAAAAAGAAGTCGGACAATTATTTTGAATTGTGCTAACGTTTTGTGCAGATTGGAATACGAACACTGTAAGTATTTCTATCACACGCAACGTATTAGCGACCAGGGTGCTTGGTGTAATTGTTTGAAATTGTGTGATTGGTTGTTAAATTTCTGTAATTGTGGATGCTAAACTTTAGTAATTCATAATAAGCAGACCCAGCTTATAAATAGCAACTGGTGGGACTTGATATCCCCACCTCATCACTCCAGCTGTGTGCAACCAATAGCCTAACATAATTAAAATCAATTAGCAAGTTAGATAGAGCCATTTTTTAGGTACGGTGTTCATAGGACAACCAAGACCAAGGTGAATCCAATAAATTTTGTGTGATCAAACTAAAAGTGACGATGGGTTTAATCATTCAATGAACTCCGAGAGGCCACTGCCACAAGGGTAAGTTACCCGGTACGCCGAGTCATAAGTAAACTACGATCCACAAGAAGAATTGGTGTCACCAACAGTTTTGGGTTAAGACCACAAGCCTCGAGTGTATACCCAACGTCACATCGTTCTCACATCTACTGGCTTACAGAGCGGTAGCACAAGGAAGTACTTAATTGGACCATTGTGACCTCCTTCTCTTGTGCGATAATCCGGTTTCTTTGAAACAAAACTCTAGCCTACTGATTTTGAACTTTGTGGGGTAACGTGTATACTCTTAGGATCAACTTGTAGCACCCATTGCCTTGTCATAAAGATTACATAAGAAGTAATTGTCCCCCAAAAATAAAAAGATAATTGATCTCAAAAACGTTGATTGCTTAGGGAGGCATGTTTCTTGTGCATTTATTGGTTGCTGATTGCGTGTAAGTTTATGTATATTTTTAGAGTTAGTGCTATAAAAAAAAAAAAAATTACTTAGGAGTGTTGACTTTGCACCTTCGTTGTCCATTAGTTTATGCATACTTGGGTGCGTGATTCTAAGAGTAGACTTGTTCGACAAGAATTCGAAGAGTTCGTTGAAGTCCCCATCACCTATTTAGGTTCATCATCCTCGTCCACTGAGATGGCTGAGGGGAAGGCCTTTAAGGATTACTTCGCCCCTCTTCCTAGTAGTGCTCCATCTTGCATTGTCTTACCTGAGACAAGTGCAAACAGTTTTGAACTCAAACCATCTATTATTCATCTATTGCCCACTTTTTATGGTTTTGAGAAAGAAGACCCTTATCTTCATGTCAAAGAATTTATTGACATTTGCGCTACCCTGAAGTACCAAAACTTTTCTGATGATTCGGTCCGTCTTAGGTTATTTCCCTTTTCTCTAAAAGACAAGGCGAAATCGTGGTTAAATGCATTAGAGATAGGATCCATCACATCATGGGATGCGTTGTCAAGAAAGTTCTTGACAAAATACTTCCCCGTTCATAAAACAAATGCCCTCCGACGAGATTTATCATATTTTCAACAAAAGGAGGGTGAACATTTCTATGAATGTTGGGAAAGGTTCAATGAGCTCATTGTAAAGTGTCCCCACCATGGATTCGAGAAGTGGCGGCTAGTTCAATACTTTCAAGACGGTTTAACCCCTCAAAACCGTCGTATGATTGATGCCACTAGTGGTGGGTCATTAATGAAAATGAGCGTCAGTGAAATTTGGGAATTCTTTGAGACGCTTTCCGAAATTCTCAGCAATGGGATTATTCGAGAAAGGAGTCTGATAGGCGTAAGGGTGGTATATATGAAGTTAGAGATACATCTGTCCAGCCCCCTTCTGCCTCAAAGTTAGAGACGGCTGTTATGTCCATGACTCAAAAGATAGATGCACTCTTGAATTTGACTCAACCTGCACTTCCCGCAAACGCTTCATCTGAAGTATGTGCTGCATGTTCGAGTCCTGGTCATTCAATAGCTAATTGTGACTTGCAGAACGATTATCCTGCATACTATGCTGAGCAAGTCAACGCTTTTAATGCGATACGACGACCTGACAATCATCCGCAACCCAACTATTACCAGTCAGGGTTCGCCAAACATCCAAGTCTCTCCTGGGCCCACACCAAGGGGGACCTGTTGTTGTTTCCCAGGCTCCTCAAGCCCCTAGCCCTGTTAGGCCCCACCATAACCAAGTTCATCCATCCCACACATCAAGTTTAGAGGAAACGATTAATCAGCTTTTGCACCGCTCAGCGAGTATAATGGATCAGAATTCTAAGGACATATCTGAGTTGAAAGCCACGACTCAAAGACTTGAGATAGCTATGAGTAAGATTACTCAGTCTTCTTCTGAGAGAGAGCCAGGGAGATTTCCTAGTCAACCTGTTCCAAACCCAAAGGGTCAATTCGCAGTTGGTAGTACATCTGAGTCCTACAATGAAGATGTCAAATCTATTACTACCCTTAGGAGTGGAAAACAGGTTGACAATCGAGTACAAGTGCCCGATTTGAGTGTTGGTGCATCTACGTCTAAGTCAAAACATGTTGCATCCCCATCTGACAAGGAGGCTGATAAAGCCTCGCCTTCTACAGATGCCCATGTTGACTCTAACCCCACTCAAGCATCTTACTTGCCTAGAGCTCCGTTTCCATCACGGTTAGCTTCTGCTAAGAAAGGAACAAATGTAACCGATGTAATGGACATTTTTAGACAAGTCCACATAAATATCCCATTACTCGATGCTATCAAGCAAGTTCCTAGCTACGCCAAGTTTTTGAAGGATCTTTGCACACAGAAGCGGAAGCTACATGTGCAAAAGAGAGCCTTCCTCACCGAGCAAGTGAGCTCCATTATTCAACACAGAACCCCGCCTAAGTATAGAGATCCTGGTTGCCCGACTATTTCTTGTATTATCGGTGACCATATGATAGATAAGGCATTATTGGATTTAGGGCGAGTGTTAATTTATTGCCATATTCTGTTTATGAGCAATTAGGTCTCGGTGGGTTGAAACCGACTAGAGTAACACTGCAATTGGCAGATCGGTCTATCAGAGTCCCCCGCGGTGTTATAGAGGATGTGATTATCAAGGTTGAAAAATTTATTACCCTGTGGACTTTATAGTTCTTGATACACAACCTGTTCACAATCCCTCTAGTCACATTCCTGTCATTTTGGGTCGACCATTCTTGGCCACATCCAATGCCATTATTAACTGCAGGAATGGAATTATGAAATTGTCATTTGGCAACATGACCGTCGAACTTAACGTTTTTAATGTTAGTCAACCATCTCCCGAGCCCGAGGATGTTGTGTGGTTGACATAATTGAGAGTTCGATGGAGAATTCCTTATTGGAGTCTGTATCAGATGATCCCTTAGCAGCATGCTTGACTCACTTCGGTTTAGACTTTGATGTTGATGATTCCATTAGGGGAGTCAATGATTTGCTTGACTCAGTCCCCATTGTGGATCCTAGTTATAAATGGAAGTCTAAAGTGGAACTCCTTCCACTCAGTGAGTCAAAATTGAACCTTTCTGCTGATACTATTGGAATTTCTGACCCATTCCCTTTTCTGCGTGTTCATGATGACCCATTTGACATAGGTCCTCCTTGTGACTTCTACATGAAGTCTGATCCTCAGTATTCCTTGGAGAGACTACATGCCATAGGTTGTGCTAATTCTAGGTTTGGGGGTGTTGTTACGTTGTCTAACTCATCATCTTGGTGTAGTTCATTTTGTTATGATGAGCCTGTACCACCTGATACATCTATAGTTACATTTACCTGCATCACATTTCCATTGATCAGGGCTAATTATGTGGAACCAATGTTCTTAAGTGAGGATTTCAATTTTCACCATCCTGATGTGGAAATTATCCAATCTTCTGATTTGGAACCAGACTTAGGATGTTCCATTTTAGGAGTAAGGGAGGATCCTTTGTTGCATATCACTACTTGCGACCTATTCATGTTTAAGATCCCTATTGACTTCCGAGGAATGCAAGCTTCTTTACCATTTCTATATGATTTTAGATGGTGGATTTGCAGCTTTAGGGATGTGCTAGTGTATCTTGTGTCGCATGTGGTTGCTATTTTTGAGTGGACTGATCCTCAACTTTTCAGGTTGTTGGTATACGATTCCTTCACCCTTTTGAGGTGAATGTTCCCTATGTTCTTCCTCGTCACTTCATGATATATCACTCATGAGGGAGAATATATGTCAGGCTGACGACGTTAAATCAAGCGCTCCTAGGAGGCAGCCTAGCTTTAGTTGTGTGTTTTTGCTGTTAGTCTGGATTGATTTTCGAGTACCCTATTCAGTTGTGTTTCATTCATACTCGTTAGCTCCATAACAGTTTTGACTTACAACTTGTTTTTTTTAGTTTTCTTTGTTGATGTCGAGTCTGCATTTTATCGATTTCTAATGAAAACTCCCTAATTCTTATGTTTGTGAGCCTCATTGATGGATGACTTCTTGGAAATTGGTAAAATCTTTCCCATGGTAATATCACTCTCACTCTCCTCTTTTCTTTTTCCTGCATTTGTCATGATCATCATTTCATACATTGAGGACAATGTTTGGTTTAGGTTTGGGGGTGACGTTTAAGATTTTTTCTGCACTTTTTGAAAATTTTGCAATGAAATGTATTTCACAATTGACTATTGTATTCTACTCAATCTCCATTGAATACATAGTTAATAATGACTATGTGAAAATTTTCGATTTGAAAATGCATTCAAATCTAAGTTTCTTTCCAATGAAGAGGATGTGCTTTCAAGTATGCCTTTAAATTTGAGGAATCCATGCTTTCACTTGTCACTTTTATATATCAATAAGAAAGCATATGGTTTGATATTATGTTTAAGTTAAATATATTTCATGAGATTTTTTTCAACTCGATTACGTTTTGCACTATAAGCCATATTAGCATGATTTGAAGTTGATGAGTGAGATATGAGCTAGAAAACCTTAGAATAATAGTGGAGACTTAACCAGTGAAAGTTTTGAGCCATTCTTTTCTTTCTGAGTGTTAGATTAATATACTCTAATTTTTCTTGAGTTCGCATTAAGTCGTTGATGATCTCATTATTCTCATTTTTCTTATCAATTGCTTTGAAAATGACATTAAAATTAAATTATTGCACTAGAACTTTTTAGTTTATTTAGTTGAGATGTCATAATACCAACCTGAACTTAAGAAATGATGTAGGCAAGTTTTTCTTAAACCTTCTCTAGCCTTTTTACTTACCCACTCATTAGTTCCCTTTTGAAGCCCTTTGAGCCGTTGATAACCTTTTATTTGTTAACCCCTTTTCAATACCCAATTTATCTAAGAATGTATATGGATGAATGTTAGTTGGAAATGGGCAATTAGAAAGAACAAAGTCAAATATACCATGAGTCATCAGTGTTGAAACATTCTATTGAGTAGAAGAGGAAAAGCATGTAGTTGAAAAAAAAAAAAAAAAAAAAAAAAGCGAGGTCAATGAAAAAAAATAATAAAAATAAAAAAAAATAAAAAAAAATGAAGAAAGCAATTGATGGTTAGAACATTGATTTACTCTTCATAGCCCTTGTGTTAATGGGTGTATACATTCTTAGATATTTTTCGTATACCTTTTTTCCATTCTTTGTTAGCCATTACCTAAGCCCCATTACAACCTATTAAAGTCCTAGTTGATCTTAAGAGATGGTTAGTTTCGTAGATGTGGAGATTAAATAAATAAGAACTATAGTGCATGATTTAACATTCTCAAAAGTAATTGATATTCCTGTCCATGAGATCATATTCATTCCATTCTTGAAAAGTCCGTTCTTCATATTACTATATGTGAGATGATTGTTTTCCATTATTTACTCTTTTCCTCACATATAAACTGAGTGAAATATCAAATCTCTGAGTGTTTCATTATGAGTGACATGAGAGGTTTGAAGTCAAAACAAACTTTCTAAAGGAGATTTAGTAATTGTTTTACTCTGAAATAAAAAGTTATGTTGATAAGGCCATGCACACACACACACTTCGAGTTGGGAATAATTGATGAAATTTATTTAACCTTTGGGTATTATTAAATGGATCAGAATTCTAAGGACATATCTGAGTTGAAAGCCACGACTCAAAGACTTGAGATAGCTATAATGGATCAAGTTTTTGGCGCAGCCATTGTCAACATGCTTGCTGATCCAAAAGAGGTAGCAAATGAAATAGAAAATATGTTTTTGATAACTCTTCTATCCAGGTGACCTTGATTGTTGGTATTGATTGCTTAATAAATTTGCTTAGTTTTCTTTTTTGAATGGTTAGGATTCAAGACTTGTTGAACTGGTTTGGGTAGTGCATATGGGATGCATTCTATAAAAATGTTACAACATATGGAGTGAGGTAAGGGCTTGAAAGGTATGAACTTTATATGAAATGGGTTATTTCAGTTCTTTTTGTTCTAATTGAATTATGCTTATGGTTTTTTGTTATTTAATTGCAGATAAATTTTTTATTAGTTAAAGGGTTAAATTTTTTCTTTGGAGTTAAGGGGATAAACTTTTTTTAACCATGATCTTACATGCTTCTCCATTTGGATGTGGGTTCCCTTCTTTAAATATTCTCTACAGTTCACTTTCTCATAATTTGTTCAGTTTTATAACATGGTTTTTATTGAAGATGCTAATACCTTTAGAGGCTAGCAATCTATGATGACAAGTTTTCAGTTCTTATCAATGAGATACTCTTACTTGGTAAATTTTTGGGATTTGGGATGCTTTTTCAGTATATAAAACAGAGATGTATACCCAACAAAATACAGAGAATGCTCTGGTTTCGAGCTATGTTTTGATGACTGTTTGGAGTTTTCTTTGAGGTGTTTGGTGGTCTCTTGGCTGCGGTTTGTAATGACAGAGTTAGGATGTAGTAAGGACCTATTTTGGGGGTCGGTTTTTAGCTGGATCATACTGCCGAGAAGTGGAAAATGCAGCCACAGTGGAGGTCTGCAGTTTGTATTCAAAATGTTATTAAATAATAATGTTTTTAAATGATTCTTTGAACATTGATTTTGTTTCAACGTAGTTATATTGATCATATACTAGTTAAATTACATGAAATTTGAACTGCAGTTCAAAGCATTCAAATTAAGCTGGGACTTGCAATTCAAATTGCGTAAGTGCAGTTCAAATAGCATCATGTCTAGCATGCTATGTCATTAGTAACCTCTTCATTGGAACTTGGTCGATTCTTTTTTTATGTGTTTGTAATTTTCGCAACACTGTCAATTGAATACTATAGCATGCATGATACAGATTTAGTTTATGAGAACCAACAAGATGAACTTCATTGAGTTTCTCATGGTACAGAGTTTCCCAAACACTAGTAGGGGTTCTAAGGTGGTGTACAGAGTAATGTATGAATACTTCCAAGTAACCATAGATGTTTAGCACACTAATACTCATTTTTTATGTGTTCTAATCTTCGTAACATTGTCAATTGAGGTTGGTCTTCCCATGTTCTAATCTTTGTTACTTTTTGTTTGGATAAGCTCCAAATGGTAATTGGTGTGGTACCAAATAATCATTTCTACTGACCCTTATCAAAGCTAGGGCCAATGCATGACTGTAAATGAAATTTGTAACCTCCCTAGCATTAACAACTTAATATTTGTATCCTATTTGATACATCAATAAACTTTTAAAACATGGTTCTATCAGGCACGTTGATAGAAAAAAAAAGTTCGATGAAGAAAGGTCCTCTTTAGGATAGTTTCTTTAATTCATTCCGGGCATATGCTTTGATTTGGTTTCATATGCTTTGGTTTCATAGTGATTTTAAAGCTCTTGTCAAAGTCTGACTGCTAGCTTAAATGGTTGATGAGTTGGTTTTCTTAGTTGTTCTGTTTCATTCTTCACTTTCTTTCATTTTTATCAGTATTCTCCTTATCTTTCTAAACCATTATATTAATATCTGAAGCTATTATCTTATTAGAAGATTTTGGATGAGAAGCTTATGATCTACACCTTATGCGACTAGCATGACTGTGCTTGAAACTACTTATCTGGTCTGCAAACACAACTTGAACTTCTGTTAGATTGATCTAACATATTGGCACTTGGACCGGTTCGACTCTTCTGTTTAGTTGGGAAGATTTTTTCAATTAAGAATCTAGTAGTATTTTGATTTGTAAATAAAATGTATCCCAGTTGAACAATCCTGGGACTTTCAACAATTGGTTGGATGTTATTTTCTTCATTCAGTCCTATGAGTTGGATACACATTCAATGATTCTGAACTAGAACATCATATCTAATATTGATCAAGTTTTGATTCTTTGCTAGGTACCAGCTGATCATTGGCAAACATATAAACGTCCCCTGCTGAGCAACAATACAAGGATGATGTTGAATATGGTGCTGATATAGAACCTTCAGAAGAAGAGCTTGTTGTCCTCTCACAAGCTTGCAGCAAACTCTGGGAACTTGATTCAAACCGTTTGGTACCAAGCCAGGACTATCAGATTCACTGTGGGGAAGGTAAAAAGTTTATCATAACAATGATATGGCAGAAGGAAGCCTTTTTGACTGGGTAAGTGAAGACATATTCAGAAGGCCAACCTATTCTCGTTTCTGTTCTCTGTTGGATAATTACAACCCACATGAAGGGTTCAAAGAAGTAGTCACCAATGAAGAGCAGCAAGAGCAAGCAACATTTATAGAGGAGATTAGTAGAACTCCACCTATAAAGTATCTTCACAAGTATCTTACATTCAAAGGAGTTGTGTCGAAGAATTATCAGGAGTTTAAGAAGTTCATGATAGATCTTTGGTTTCGTATTTATGGCCGAGGTGGTACGTTTGGTAGCTCGTCTGCCTTTGAACATGTTTTTGTTGGGGAAATCAAACAGCGAGAGGAACTCCACAACTGGCTTCAGGTTTGTGTCATGATATTTCCTTTTGATATATGCACCTTATGGTTGGCTTTTGCAATGAGAATTGAATCTACTAGTAAAAAAAAATACAATGAAAAAAAAATACCAATATCAATTCGTTTGGTTAAAGTTTTACTAGGAGTCCATACAATGTACTCCATGAAAGTTGATTTTCAACGGTCACACAATGTACCAACAACTCAAAGCTAGAAATTTGAAACTAGTTGGTAATTTATTTTGTAGAGTACATATATGCTGGAATTAGCATAAGTACCAGAGATCATAGGGCATGAATGCCATTTTCACTGTCTTCTTTTATGTGTAGTAACTCCGATCTACTAGCATGTGATGTGTCTTGCATCTGTTTAACACTTTAACCAATATAAACTGTAAAACCAAAGCGAGAACACTTGAATTTGATTTACCAACCAAATAATTAATATATATTATATAAATTTAACACTTGAATTTAATTCTTCTTTTTGCAGTTTTATCTGGAAGAGTCTAAAGGGAGGGTTGACTATCAAGGTTATATTTTCCCCCGTAGGCGTGGACAAGTAGTAAGAAACTCAACTATGCTAACATTTACTTGTCTTAAACTGCACTGATGATGGGAAAAAAAAATAACTGTGTGATTTTTCACAGAACTCTTGGATTTTTCTCCATAGCCAGTCTCAAATTTTAGAATGTTTTCAGTTCTTATCAATGAGATACTCTTACTTGGTAATGTTTGAATTCAAACTTCATCGTCAGTCATGACACCTGCCTCTTTTAGAACCTATGAGACAGACAATACTCTAAGTATAAGGGGTCATGGTAAGTAGTCTGTATACACACGTCACGGGGAAGAATAAACGCAATAAGAATGGGCAATGGTAGGTCCTGGAACCGAGTGCTGGCAGGGCACTCTGCTGTTAAAACAGAGTGTCCCCTGTTTTTCGGAGCAGGGAGAGGCTGCGGACTGGAAGGACTGGACACTGGTTGCTGCGGACTGGACTGGTGGTAAGGCCGTGGCGAGATGGTGGATACGCGTTAGGCTGATGGACGTTGTTGCGTCGCAGAGCGTCCTGTTGCTGTGCTGTGTTCTGAGCTGCTGCGATGCAGTGGCCTTCATGCGAACACGCTGCTGCGACACTCTGCAATATGGGTTTTCTTATTTATGTGAATACAATTGTTGTTTAGGTGCTTTTTATTGTTTGCGAGGATCATTTATTTTCTTTGGTTAGTTGAAATCAGTAGTTTATAAGAACATCCATTTAGTTGAATTGTGAAATTGTGAATTGGGTTACTGAGAAACCAAAGAAACAAAGATTGAGGTTTTATTATTGACTCAATTTTGATTCAAAACTGTGATTTGCCTATTGACTTAATGCTTTAGTTGGAGCTGAACATAGTCCCCAAAACCAAATATTGGATTGGATTTTTTATAGTTCAGTTAGGATCATTTACTTTGTTTGATTGATTGCCATTGAAATATTCTATCAAAACATTGAGTTGGTTGTCTAAAAATGTGAGTTTAATGAAAAGTGTGGAGTTTAATGAAACAAAGTTTGGCACATTTGATGTAATTGTATAATTTTATTAATTACATTACTTTGCCTCTATTCGTTTAAGTTTGGCACATTAAAATTTTTATTTTCTAGAAATAAAACTTATAAGATGTAATAAAAAGTCATTTGATAGCAAAAAAAAATATATATATATATATTTAGCACGGCTTAAAACCGTGGCTAACTATTACAACGGCTCTAAGCCGTGGCTAAAACATTTGCAACGGTTTATAACCGTGGCTAGGTCTTGCCACGGTTTTAAGCCGTAGCTATTCTTGGCCACGGTTTAAAATCGTGGCTAACATATATTTTGCCACGGTTTTTAGCCGTTACTGAGGATTTAGCGACGCCTCTACAGCCCACGATTTTAAGCCGTGCCAATGGGTTACCCCCACCGTTTAAAACCGTTGCTAATGACCATTTTTTGTGTAGTGACCGCCACCTCTTCCTTCCCCAGAGCGAAACGAAGATGAAAAAGAGATCATCAGCAACGAAAACGACTGTGAACCTTCTGGCTTCTCCACTCCCTCGCGAAACCTCTCATTTCTCCCGTGACTCTCCTTCGAAACCGTCGTTCGCTTTCAGTGTGAAAGGCTTCAAAACCTCTGCCTTGAAGAAGAAGACCATGACCACAGCGGCTGCATCTCCATCTGTTCCTCTCCCCATTTGCAAAGTTGAAAAGTTAGGGTTTCGTCTCCCCATCTCTTCCTCTCACCATCTCTTATTCTCTACCAATTTGGCTTCTCAACTCGAAATCGCCATTGAAGCGTGTCTGTCATTGATTCATTAGATTTTCACCAGATTCATTAGATTATGTGTGCCTGTCATTGATTCATTACATTTTCACCAGATTTTTGTTTTGTTGTTTTACAGTAGTTGCACTTGCAACATCACCATCTTACTTACGCTATTGTTGTTGCAGAAATTTGAGGGAAATGTTCAGGATTGACGGAGCAGACTACATGATATCCATCTGTGGAAATGATACCTTGAGGGAGCTTTTATCTCCAGGGAAAATCTTCGAAAAACAGAAGTGAAGGTGTGTTCCGTTTCTTTATTGTCCATTCATTCACACATTTAACTTTATGTATTTTATTTCAAATTTTTTTCTTTTCAAAATTGCAATTCCAATGTCTCCAAAACTGATACTTTTCTGCAGTTCATCCTGTCCACTTTTGATTTTTGTCTAATTTTGGGCATGAATCAGATCTCCTACTTGTTTTGACAAATCCAAAATACCTTTGATAGCAACCAAGTGGGTTTTGTGTTTTTAGGAGGTCCCGAAAGGATTTTGAAAATTGTTCAAGTTTTGAATGTGGATATCTATTTTCTTCTTGTTTGACTCCATTAACGCTTTCCTTACATATTTGATAAGCTAGTAACCATTGATAAATAAGTGAACAGAGCCATGGTTTTGTGTTTAATGTACAATAGCATGAATATATATTAATTTGGGGTTTTGTCTTTTATGAGATTAAACAACTCAAAACATTTTGCATATAATTTACTTATTTGGTCAAGTGATGAAATAATTGCATCATGTTGTTTATCTAAAATATATACAATACAAATTTGCTAGAATATAGATTAAAAAAAGCCCACAAATTATATGGGGGGTTCACAGTGTTGCAAATTCACACACTATGCTGCATCAATGGGAGAGACTAGTCCACTATAAACAAAACTTTGAGCACATGAGAGATTACGCTTTGCACTCATAAAAAAATTTAGACACTGATGTTCCTCATACACACCATTCATCTGCCACTCACAATAATCCTTCCATATTAATCATTGAAAATGTGTATGTTGGTGAGGAAATCTGAAAAATTCAAGAACTTGATTATGCTTCCATATTGATCATGATGAAAAAAATTCTAGTTAAGCTTGATATCAAGTCAATGAAAGCTTCTAGTAGTGCATGATCTGTCAGGTCGAATTTGGGTGACACAGCCTAGCAACGGCTCTTCAAAGAAATTTCTTTCAGCTTTTCAATCTTATAGAGATCTATGTCACATGAAAAACGGTTTTAAATAGGTTTCCCAAGGTCAACTGGTCAATTGTACCGAACTGTATTCTTTGTAGATGAAGCTGATGCTGAATAGAATTACTGCTTTGATTTTGGTAACATGTATCTTGTTTCGACCATCAAATAAGCCAACTAAAATCTAACTGAAACACACTATCCTGGTTTTGGAACGAAATAAGATCAACTAGTGCAAGCTTCTCAATATAGTTGGTGTTAAGTGACTACTTGTACAGATGTGAGCGGTGATATCAAATCTTTTCTCATTATTTAGAAATGTGTATGTTGCTCCTTCTGCATGCTTACCGTAAATATGGATATAATACATGCTAGGGTGGCTTGGGTAATTTCACTAGTGCTATTTTGAGAAACCATTGTTAGCCAGTTAGGATTTGAGCTTAAAACCATTATAAACTAATCATGGTTCTAAAGGTTTAGGTTCTCCTACGGATGCTTCCAGACTATCACCATCATATCCGCACTTATGATAACACACTTATAACTATTTTTTTGGTCTTCACAGGATCAAACCTTCAGGTGGACAAAAGGTAAATCTTTACTTGTTGAGTAATTTATTTTGTTCTCTATTTTACATCATATTTGCATATGTAAACTCTTACCTTGGTAGACATAATGCCTTGTGCTGAAGAAATAAATTTTGCAATTCCGCTTTGTAGTAATGGGAAACATGTTCTGCACCGAACTAAGGATTCATCGCAGATTTGATTTGAAAGGTTCATCACTTGGCCACTCTGCCGACAAGGTTGAAATTGATGATAACACAATACTCAAAGATTTGGATCTTAACTACTCCTTTTATTTGGAACCTTCTTGGAGAGAGGCTCTGTTTGCGTAAGGACATTTTAATTTCAATCTTCAATATCAACTATGATCTCCTAGTAATAACAATGCTTCTGAGAGCTCCCATCCAGAAGAAGATAGTTTTCTTTTCATATCACCTTTATATGTGTATGCTAATTGGTACTTCAACTATTTGTTGTAAATGTCATTTTAACCGAAGTTGTAATCTTTGTATACAGATGAAGAAGGTAGCATTTCTCTATGTGGGTGGTTGTGGTGGTACACATTCAATCAGCTAAGTTTTGTCTGAAATCTCTTTTAGGCATTTTGTGGTTGGTTGAATTAATATGTTAATTGGGTTTCTTTGGTTTTGTTCTGTTGTTGCAAGTGTTGGTGCTCTTCAGACCTTGCGGGTGCCAAGAAGAACCAACAACAACATTAGCAACGGAACCACCAGGTCTAAATCTAAAGTAAGTAAAATATTTGTAGTAACGTTGAAATTATTATGTTTGTGTGCTTAAAGTTTTTTCACTGGGACTGTAGTCTCTTTGAGATAAAATGTCAATTCTAGACATTATAACATCATGCATGCAAAATGCATATCACTGCTGTTACCTGATCCCTTCATTGTTGAGTTCATCATATTAGCAGTTTTATTTCTCCAATGTCATTGCATAGATATTACTACTGAGGAATGTGTAGTGATAAGTAAAGTGAAGTCTCCATCTGAGGTACTCATTGTTTGTCCTTATTAGTGATTAGTATTGATAAAGAGAAAGTTTGTAACATATGAAGCTGATGTTTAGGTTTATTTTTGAAAAAACAATGTGCTAATCAATCATCTAGACTTGGAATGATGTTTGTGAAGTAGCAGTGCAGAGGTACTGGGCATTGATTATAGGCCGTCCGAAAGAAAAGGAAGGTGTTATTCATGCCCCTCTTTCCAAGGTAGATTGTTGTACCTTAATGCCATGAAGATTATTATGGGGTTTAAGTCAATGTACTGACTTACCAATTCCAAAATGTTGCAAGTTTCGGTTCAGTAGCCATAGATTCATAAAATTTCCTGTAGAAAATTTTGAAAACCAAATCAAACAACATTCACATTTAAATTTTGGTCACATGATCATTAATTGGACTTGTGTTTCTCTTTTCGAGATTTTAATGTGTTTGTAATGTGATGACAGGGAGCCAAACATGAGGCCAGCTGCATCTGAATTGCTAGGGGTAATTTGAGCTGAATATTAATTTTTCATAATTTTGATGCAGTCAACCTTGCAATTCTTAATTCTCAAGATTTCATGCTTCAGTAAAGTTCAATTCTGGCTTAATGTCTAATGATTTTAACAAGGCATTCAACAAATTCTGTTTCCATCATTGACATGGTAGTCTTTAGGTTGAGAAATGAGGTTTAGTTGCTAACTACCTGGGAATTTGTTTACTTGAATTTAGAGTTTCAATCCTATGTGTGAGCCCTCTGAAGACCGGCATTGCAAGTTTGATGAAAGTCCAGAACCTGAACGACGAGGAATGAACTTCGAAGCTGACCATATAGTTGATGGGGCTGGTGGTTCCTGCAGAACATCCAGGAAGGATGAAAAACACTTCACCTTTCCCTGTGGGCAATCAGTGTCCGAAGATGATGATGAAGTTACAGAGTCAAAAATTAGAGCCTTCATTGATGAGAAGGTATCACTTTTACGATTATCAATCTTTTTTCATGACATGCGAAAATGATCAGGAGTCATTTTCTAATTTACGTTCTTTGATTGTTGCTTTCCAAATATTAAAATTGCAGGCCCTGGAGCTGAAGAGGATGCAAAGACCATTATATGAAGATTATTATAACACTTAGAATGGTTCAGGCTCTGCAGCAGAAGAACAACTCTTACCTCAAATGCGCAATAATACAATTTGGCCTCCTAAGGAAGATAAAATTAGGAAGAAGAGAGAACGAACAACAACGAAGACAATAACGGCGAGAGCTAGCAAGAAGAACAAGGAGCAAATGGAGAGCCAAAGAATGACACACATTACTGTGGAACGAAATCGGAGAAAACAAATGAATGACCACCTCAATGCCCTTAGATCTCTCATGCCTACTGCCTATGTTCACAAGGTGAGCTGTCTATTTTACTTCTTATGAATTAAATCATTTTCCTTGTGTTCAATACTTGTAATGTATGGTATTTTAATTTTATGCAAGTGTTGGACATTGATTGATTAGGGAGACCAAGCTTCAATTATCGGCGGGGCCATAGATTTTGTCAAGGAATTGGAGCAACTGTTGCCATCTCAAGATTGTATGTCCACGAAGGCAAGGACAACTTCTGAGAGTTATTGCAGCCTTTGAAGGAATCGGATTAACTGTCTTACACGTTAATGTTAATTCCCTTGATAACAACTCTCTACTCTACTCTTTTAATCTCAAGGTACGTAATTAGTAATTTAGTACACCCAATTCCCTTTATTCAATAAATTGGTATTGCACATTCATTAACAATTTTAAGTTGTTGTTGGGTGGCACTGGCAGATAAAAGATGGGTGTCAATTTGGATCAGCCGATGAGATTGCAGCGGTTGTCAATCAAATTTTCAGCTACATCAACAACAACAATGGCCACAGACCCCAGCCCTAAACATAGACAAAAGGTATACAATTTTATGAAATTCAAGTTAGTTTTCATTATTTATTATGAGAATATATATTTTGAATGATGGATTAATGAAATCAGTTTTTAGGTTTATAATGCTTGAAGGTTCAAATGGCTTCTACACATACACTATTTACAAGCACTTGAAAGGATGGCCAGCTTTCAGTCTTGGCGAAACCAGGATTGCTTTCGAACTTTCAGAATTGTAAAAAACCTAAGAACTTTGCAAGTTTGAGCCCATTTTTAGAGTATATAACTTTCTGATTTTTAATTTTTTTGGCATTGAAATATGGCATGATGTACGTGGCCATTGTATTTGAATGGAAGGTTTCGATACATGGCAGTGGATAATGTGCGTCAGGCCAAAATGCCAACGAATGCTGATCATAATAAAGGCAATCTCTTAGAATATAAAGAGGCAGTTCAAATCATCAATCCAGCTGATCTGCAAGTTAATAAGAAGGTATTTAAGATTGATTTTAGATGTCCCTGATTTTAGATTGTTGGATGGATATGAAATCATTGTAGCAGCTTGATCAAGGTTACTAACAACAAGTTGGTCCCTTGTCTTCATGCATATGCAGGTTGATGACAAGTTTAGTGGTTTGCTAGAAATGATGAAAATAAGGTACATGGATGGGTGGGTAGCAACACCAACGGGTCTCAGGTGGGCTTTTGGCAAATCACACCAAGCTATGAGTATAGGTTCGGCGGCCCTTTCAAGCAGGAACTTACATCGCATTGTGGACCAACTTCTCTCACAGTAAGAACTTTGTCCATTGGTAGAACTTATGTTTACACTTTGATCCCAATGTGCATGTAGCTTACACTTACCTAAATCAAGGGATTTTTAGTACTTAATTTCTATTGCTCCAAGTAAACTAGGATTTGTAGAAATGCGGGTATTCTATAACATACAAGTCCAAGGTAATCTGACAGTTGGTTTTTCACTTAAGCAATATGTAATGTTTGGTTGAAAGCTTTCTATTGCTTCAATTGAGCTGAAAGTTTCGAAGAATGTGAGGAATCACATTGGGAATAACCTATAAATTATTGCTAGTCATCAAATGATAGGATTTAGGATTATGACCGCTAACTAATAACATCCTTAGGGCGTGAGTTGGCAATTTTTATTTTAATCTTAAATTTAGATTATGACTGCTAACTATTGTCTTACAGATTATGAATCTCTGCATAATAGGCATGTAGGATTTGTGACATTTATCAGGTGCAGCTCTTCAACTATTCTGAACTAAGCTAATGCCCTGCTAGACCTTTCTTGGATTAGGGAAATTTGATTTTCATATAAAGATGATGGCTTCAATGTTTTTCCGTATCTTTCATGGCAATAATGGGGCATCCGCATTTCTTCGAGGCAAACTGATTTTTGCTTGTTTCCATACAGGGATCATGAGCTGTACAAAGAACAAGGAGGTAGTGATGACATAAATAATGCAAAGAAAATTGCTAATCTTTTGAAGACATGCCCTGTTCCTGGTGCAAAAAGCAAGGTTTGCTTTAATTTTTCCTTAAAAAGAAATGTCTAGCTGTTTACTGGAAGCAGTTCCACATAATAAATACACAGTAATTGTATTTTTTTTGACACTGCTTGAGTTGGTTATATGCAGAGGCCGCATCTCTCTCAGCTTGAAGAACAAGATTTTATTGACAAGCAAATAGCGTATTTTGAAGAAATTGATGCCTTTGAGCTGCCAGTGGAAGAAGTATCAGATAGTGAGTTGGATTAGTTGGTTTTTTTGCATCATTCCTATATGTGTTATTGTAATGACACGTAGCCGAACTAATACCTAACTGGACATCCTTTGGACTGGTTGCTCCAATGTATAAATAGATATGGTAAATGTAATTCATGAATGTAGTTGTAATTCATAATCAGGAGAAAATTCCATGCTAGAATTCACTTGTTTTGTCAATAGTTTCTTAATAACATTTGCATTGGGCAGGTCACAAAAATAGGTACTAGTGTTGTTGCTATATCATTGCCATTTTCCTGCATCCTGGGTCTTCTTGCATCCATGACATCATCAACCATGGGCAAGTATTACAAAGTTGTGTGTAGAGTTTGCATAGCTTTGTATGATGCTCAAACATAATGTTGATCATAATCATCTTTAATGAAAGTAGTATGCCATGACCAGGGAGTCCCTGCAAGTTGATCATATAGCATACAGTGATGTTATGGTTTTGTTTAAGGTCCTTTAGGTTGGAAGTTTTGTCTATTTTCACTTGGAAGTTGAGGTCTCAGACCTTTCTACCATTTGGTGCACTATAAGGTCCTTCTCTGCGTCGGCAGTCGACTTGCGTGCACTGCACACCCGTGCCCCCTTGGTGGCAGGGAAGAGGCGTTGTCATCAAGTTGCTGATTGGTCGAGCTTCTGCTGGAAAATGGAGCGCTCTGTTGAGGTGGACTGAGAAAGATGACTGTGGTTCTGTTGAGGTGGTTAAGGTGTTAATATAGGGAGCTGTGGTACTTTATATTTAGTTTTTTATTTAAGTTTTGAAAAGCTAGAAATGTTTTATGACTCGATGTAATACAAGGAGCTGATCTTTATTATTAATTTGATAGATTTTGTGACTCGATGTAATACATTATCTCATTAATTATATTACTTTGCCTCCATTCATGGAAATGTTTAAGTTTAGTACATTTAAAATTTTATTTTCTAGAAATAAAACTTATAAGATGTAATAAAAAGTCATTTGGTAGCAAAAAAAAAAAAAAAATTGCTATGTATACTTACAATAGCGTTTTAAAAATGCTATCGTTAGCCTTACAATAGTATTTTAAAAACGCTATTGTAAGTTAACTACAATAGCGTTTCAGAAATGCTATGGTAGATCTATTACAACGTTTTAAAAACGCTATAACTAATGTTACTATAGCGTTTTTAAAACGCTATAGTAGTCAACTTACAATAGCGTTTTTAAAAACGCTATAATAGACCTACCATAGCGTTTCTGAAACGCTATCGTAGTTAACTTACAATAGCATTTTTAAAACGCTATAATAGACAGAGTCTATTATAGCTCCGGCAGACACAACGTTTGCTAAAACGCTATGGTAGCCTACCATAGCGTTTTTGAAACGCTATTAATGACAGTATTTCTTGTAGTGCACGCTTCGTCAGCAAGCAGCGAATTAGGAAGGGCTCTCATTATCTGCTCACCCTCAGACAAAAGCCCAAGTGAAACGTTACGACGGTACATTATACACTTTAACGATGAGTTGACTCTCATCGGCGAATGTAGTAGCAATACCGCGGTCACATCCTTCATCTCAGTTCCAAGAAGGGGCAAGTTCTATGATTTTCTCACTCTGAACCCACCAACTAATAGGTCGGACTTACTGAGAGTGATGAGATGTTGGCCGCCAAGAGGGAGGTGGAGTCCGAAAAGAAACCTTCTGCATCCAAAAATAAAAAAGGGAAGAAACAGGATGACGATGATAGGAAGGGGAAACACAATGATAGCAAGCCCGACTCTAACTGGGCAAGGCAAGATAAGGCATCCAACTATGTCAATGCTAAGTCTGTCACTCCTTTCAACATGAGTCTGTCCGACGTCTTGAATTCTATCAAGAGTTGAGAGGAGCTAAATTGGCACGCAAAACGGCAAAGAGACCCCTCCCGATGCGATAACAACAAATATTGCTCCTTTTACAAGGAAGGCGGCCATGACACTGAGAACTGTAAGAGCCTCAGGAGCGAAATAGAGTATTGGATCCGAAAGGGGAAGCTCAAGGAGTTTGTAAGCTCGAAGAAGAGGCAGGATCAAGCAAAGGAAGGGGAAGATTCCATTAAGGAGATAGAAAAAGAAACTCCTGACATTATATATGTGTTTCATGAAGTCGGCTCGAATGAAAGCAATCAAACAGGTCTCGCAAAAGGACGCTTTTCAAAATGTGAATGCAACCCACCTGCGAAGACAAACAAGTGCAGCATGCACGTATTTAGAGCCCCATCCCACCACTGATGTTCACGGACCAAAACCTTCAGGGTGTTCATTCTCCCCACAATGATGCACTGGTCATCTCGGTCCTAGTTTCCGAGTGGGAATTGAAAAGGGCCTTGATGGACACATGAAACTCTTTAAACGTATTGTTTTTCAACGCTTTCCGCAACATGCTACTCAAGGAGGCAGACTTAACACCAAACAACAGTCCTATGTTCTGGTTCAGCGGAGAAAAATGCTTCCCTATTGGGAGGATCGGCTTAATGGTAGTGGAAGAAGAGCCGCAATTAAGAAAGTACCTTGTCCAAGAGTTCATGGTCGTTGATGTTGTCTGCCTATAACATCATCCTAGGGAGGCCTTGGCTTCACCATATGGAAGCAGTAGTTTCTACTCCGCATCAAGTACATAGCCAACCGGGCCCAAGAAACTATTCGTGGAGATCAACTTTCAGTAAGAGACTGCTACTACGCAACGCTGAAGCAGCTGGATTGCTAGCAATTACAACCCTGGTCTGCGGAACTGATACATCAGACATTGGGCCCAAAAGGGGGGGAAGATCGCCCCTTGCTGAAAGTGACAAACCTCCCAAAACCAAGGCTCAATTATCTAACTATAGTCTAGTGCAGCACTGGAAATAAATCCAGCCTACACAAAAGCTAAGTATTAACACTTCAGCAATTAGGAGCCTCCTCAGAACACTGACAACCAGTGGGGAATAGCCTGCCAGCACGAAGTTTTCTCTTCAGTAACTTCGACAACATTGGCGATACCTGATTGTCCACCAAAAGAGATACACAATCTGAGCCAGGATCATGCACGTCTCTTTTAGGGACAAATTAGCTTAGTTTATGTTTAGAATCGAACTATCTTATTGATTTGATTTCTTTTTTTCATTTTGTTTTTCAGCTTAGGAGAATTGTTCGCACATGACATATTCAAGGAATACAATAGATTATTCATTGCAATGAAAGTTATTACAAAGCTTGGTATGCTGACTAGTACCATAGTTTATACACAACAAGTATCTAAGTCTGACGCAAGTATTTATCTATTTAAAGTAAAGGCATACTTATTTGATCTGCCAATCTGCCTCGTGAAAAGGAACAAAATGAAGCAGAAAAAGGTAGATGAGAATGTCCACCTAACGAAGGATGACTGGGGTAATACAGAATTATCACCCCAGGCCACGGCTGTCAAAGCTCGGCTTTGCCTACTTGTCTTCCAGCTGTGGCGTCAGGCTTCCAGCTGTGGCGTCAGGCGTGAAGCCCAGTAGGGAAAGTAGGAGCAAGCCACCCATGGTTTGGCTGCAAGTGTTAGAAATCAAATGGCGAGAGATGCCATCGGAGCACCGGAAGATGGAAGACAAACTTGACCCCAGAGAAGGAGTGTGCACTTCTTTTTCGCAATGTAAAAAGAAATTACAAGGTCACATGGAACCAATTGGATGCGCACCCAGACCAGGTGGTACCACATAAAATCATGTTTTGTCAAGACTCATCACTGCAAATGTCTAAGCATTCGAAGACTCCAACAGTGAAGATCTTCCTTTAGCCTTTAGAGAACCCAAAACATATTTTCTGAAGGGATGCATTTCAGGAAGATTCTCTCGAGCATCCATGGCAATGCTTGAAATGGTGAACTCCAGCCTATATATGCGTGACGGCTTATGAAACAAAACCAATCAACAGTTATGACAACATTAAATGGCATGTGGGAAATAGGGAAACAACGATTCCAATTGCAACTGCACGAGTCTACATTCATCGAATTAATGGCACTGTATGTAGCCCCATTAACTAGGGGAAGTAACCGACACTGAACTATCTCGTAATTTACGCCATACACATGGCATGCTAATCTTTACAACTTGCCCCCCCGCCAACGAATGGGCCCAAGCAAGTACCCTGCTAAATCCATCCCAGTACAGTACGAAGGCCTTAAGCGCCCATGCAGCGCATAATGTGCCTGTAGCAATATTATTAAGAAAATTCAAGGTATTCGCTCTATTATTTGTTGTTCATTGAACCTGGATAAATTCAGTATGATAAATTTTTATGGCGATAGGACTTTAGAATCATATTTATTGGTCCAACTTTCATATCGGACTACTAGACGAGCTGAGTAAGTCAAGGTGCCCAAGGTCAAGCAGAGGCCTAACCCAATCAAAGCTTAGTCAGTTCATACTAATGGCGATGACTTCTAATCCGCTTTAACCCTAGTCAGCCAAAAGCGGATGACGATGGCTTAGAAAGTGGAAGCTTAGTCAGCGCTCTAATGCCTAACCACAATGGCTTGCCAGGGACCATTGCCCAATTACAGATAATGGTCGCCGAACCTAACCAAAGCTTAGTTGGTTTCAACCAAGACGACAACTTCTGGTCTGCTCTAACGCCTAGTCTGCCAAAAGCGGATGATGACAGCTTAGAGAGTGGTGGCTTAGTCAGCGCTCTAATGCTTGATCGAGATGGCCCGCCAGGGACTATTGACCAATTATGGATAATTGTCACCAAATCTGACTAAAGCTTAGTCAGTGACGACTGATTACGATAGCTTCTGGTCCGCTCTAATCCTAATCCATCAATAGCGGATAACGGTGGCTTAGAAAGTAAGAGTCTAGTCAGAGCTCTCGACGACTGATGAGCACATGTACTCTTTCGTTGAAAAACCTTTGGGTATTAGCTGCTTAGATAGACAAGACCAGAGCAAAAGCAAGTCATCATGCGAGGTGGAGGCGATGGACCGGAGTGAAAGCAAGTCTACATACGAGATGGAGGCGGCGAGGATATTAAGTGACAATAGTATTGTAGCCTTCGGACTTGGTTTGGTTAGCCATATAAGGTCAATCATAGAGCCTTCAAACATGGATTAATAAACAAATAAAAAAGGGTCAACAACCCAATTAAAAAAAATAAAAATAAAAGAACAAAGCTTTGACAATCCTCAAGGACTTGTCTCGATTTGAGCAAGTTCACTCAAAATTGAGCATAAATGGTTTATTTTGGCTAATTATATGGTGTTGCATCTAGCAAAATATTTGTTGTTCGAATTAGTGGAAATGGTGGATGTGCATGCAACTAACTTTGCATATATTTTAGCAAAAAAAACTTTAATACTTGAAAAAAAAAATTTGTGGATGAAAATTTTCACAAACTTTTTCAGAAAAAATGTGAATTTGTGAAACAATGTTTAAAATTTAGATCGAAATCAAAGTTTTGATTTTTTCAATGAAAAAAATGTGTATAGATATCACCGAGGTGATTTCGCTTCGGTAATTTGTGAAAACGAAAACTTTTAGAAGTCCCATGTGAGTTTATAGTGTAGTTGTATTATTGGTACCACTGATATTTGTTGTAATCTCACGCCTTAACTCTTAATTTTGCTGGATAACTGATTAGATTCGTCATCTTTAGAAGTTCAAGCTTTGAGAGAATTGGTAATTTATCATGGTATCAGAGCATTGATCCACAAGGATCGTGAGTTTAAGTCTTTTCTAACGCAACGTTCCGAAATTTTTAGTATTTTTCTCACACTCATGTTGAGGGAGAGTGTTGGAAATATTCAAGGGCAGAATTCTTGACTCTTGAGTCAAGACTTTTTATTTTTTCTTTTAACTAGAAAATTTTTAAGTGGTTTCAAGGCATTACACCTACGTGGCTACGTGGAGAAAATAATCACAAGTCTGACCGACTTGTTTAACAAGTCCGCAGAAATTTTAGTGTATCAGCATCAAAGAAATAGTGACAAGTCTCACTGACTTGTATTATACGTCCGCAGAAATTTTAAAAGTGACAAGTCTCACTGACTTGTTTAATACGCCCCAGAAATTTTAGTGTATCAGCATCAAAGAAAAATTTTACGTCGTTAAATAATTTGACATTTCAAATGTAAACTCATCACAGTTATTGATTCAATTGACACATTCATTTAAGCCGTTGATTGTTTTATCTCACCAATTGACTGGTCTTGAACCATTATTTTGTATTGAAACACTGTACTGAACTAATCAACAAATCAATGACAAATCAACCCCATTTTCTCATCTATAAATTACATAGATTTGGATGAAGTATTGGTTATCTTTACGTTTTCATGGCTTTTACAATTCTTCATCTTCTCTGCCTCCTACTTGTGCAGCTCCCTTTGTTCATTTCAGCTCAAAATGCAACACTGGGCTCTTCTCTATCCACTCTTGATGACAAACCATATTGGAAATCTCCTTCCAATGAATTCGCCTTCGGGTTCCAGCCAGTCCAAGGAAGAGGAGATCTCTTCTTGCTAGCAATCTGGTTTGATAAAATACCCGAAAAAACGATCGTTTGGACAGCAAATGGTGGTAAGCCTGTGGAAAGAGGATCAAAAGTTGAGCTCACGTCTGCTAGTGTGCTTTCCCTCAGCAGCCCAAACGGAACAGTGAATTGGAAGTCTTCACCAACCAATGGTGGGCAAGCTGCCTCAGCTGCAATGCTCGATACGGGAAATCTAGTGCTAACCGGCAGTGATTCCAAAGTTCTATGGGAAAGCTTTCAAAACCCAACCGACACTATCTTGCCTACGCAGATACTAGGCCTTGGTGCTAAGGTAGTATCTCGTCTAACCAAAGATGACTATACACCTGGAATGTTTGAACTTTTTCTACAAAGAGATCAAAACCTTGTTCTTTATCCCCTAAATCGTCTCACCAGAGACAACTATGATGCCTATTGGGCAAGTAACACAGTGGGCAATGGTTCAGAATTGATATTCAACCAGTCTGGCTATATTTATCTGACTCTACATAATGGGAGCCAATTCTATCTCACGACGGGGATACCACTTTCGACGAGTGACTACTATCAAAGAGCCACCCTTGATTTTGATGGTGTTTTCAGGCAGTATACCTATCCAAAATCCTCTAGTAGCAACCAATCTTGGTCTTCGGTATGGTCTCTACCTTCAGATATATGCTCAGTAGATTTTGGGGTTGTTGGAAGGGGAGTTTGTGGGTTCAACAGTTACTGCAAAGTAGAAGATGGGAAGCCCACTTGTAAATGTCCACCTGGGTATGTTTACTCTGATCCAGAAAACACATTTGGAGGATGCAAACCGAACTTCATACCTCAAAGTTGTGACACAGATCGATTGAGAGTAGGAGTTGGATACGAAATGCAAGAGATTCCTAACACAGATTGGCCATTTGGTGACTACGAACAGTATAAGAATGTTTCAGCGGACTGGTGCAGCAATACTTGCCTGAATGATTGTTTATGTGCAGTTTCAATTTTCCGTGATGGAGATTGCTGGCTGAAAAAATTCCCCGTCTCAAATGGAAAATCAAATCTTAGTCGTACAGCAACCGCACTCATTAAAGTAGGTAACACTACATCAGAGTTTCCTCCCTTTCAATCAGTAGGATCTAGATCTCTAATAAGAACATGTTTTCTGATCCTTACTTATTTTTGTAGTTTCTATAGTGTTAAGATGTAACTGTTGTTTATTATTGTTCATGCTTTCTTGTATATTTATGCGGACCTGTCCATCTAAATTACTTCAATGTTCTAGAAAAGTTCATCTCTGAGATTGCAACCCCAAATTGGTAACCCTATTCAATAAGTGAATCGACGAATGTGTGTTCTTATTGGTTTGATCAATTCCCAAGCTCAATTATTATTATAATTATATATACAAAATATGATGGTGTTTGTGGTAGGACATAAAAGACAGTTGGAATTTAACAAAATATATGAATTTAATGGATCACATAGAATTTAAAACACCAAAAATGCATGTGTTTGATTTTCATACCCAACATTTTTTATATTTATTTATTTTTCTTCAATTGTTGATGATGGTGTTGAAAACTCAATGGTGGTAATATTTTGACAAGTTTTAAATTTTTATCGTGCCAACATATAACAAATTAGAATGGTGTTTTAGGTTGGAGTTAAAGACGGATGAGATTTATCCCAACATAAAGATCTAATGGATCATATAGAGGGGGAAGAAGAGGGTGGCTGACTGAAATTTATGTTCGCATGATACTGAAATACCCTTAGCCAAATTGAAAATTGTCCTCCTATCACACATTTTTCATCCATAAGCAAAACAGTTTTAGTGATGATGGCACGGGAATACCTGAGTGGTAAACCAAATACATATTTGGAAGATGTTATGTAGTTTTAAAAAAAAATTTACAAGGGGAAAATTTATAGCTCAAAATAGTAACATTTTTAGCTATAAAAATCTATAAAGTAATTTTACACATTTTCACAAAGTGATACAATAATTGTATCACCATGAATAGTATTGTCCTACAAGTGATACTATTCATGGTCATATAATTTATTGTATCATTTTTTTTTACTAAATTTAGTTCTAATTTGAAAATATTTGGTGAATTGTAACAGCTACAAAATATTATTGTTTTGAGATCGAGTTGTTACAAATATGTCAATTTGATGAAACGTCATAAGTATCTAAGTAAGATTTGAACCTTGAGAAAATTAAATAGCTAGTTGGCTGCTAGTCTAGTCCATACTTAAACCCACATGATTGCTTTGAAAATGGGAATTCTAAATGTCGAGGAAATGGGCGAGGAAACCAGCAAGGGGAGTGAGGTGGAGGGAGGGGAGCCATTCACTCCCCTCGAGATGCGTGTAAGAAAAGTCAACGCATGCATCTCGAGGGGAGTGAATGGCTCCCCTCCCTCCACCTCACTCCCCTCGCTGGTTTCCTCGACATTTAGCATCTCTCTTTGAAAATATTATTATTTACTTAAATACTTATGTGAAATGGATACTTCAAATTATCAAATGAATATATTGACAAGGTTTATTGTATGTATATTCACACATATTTCTCAAAAGCAGACATAATATCATTAATTTCGATGGTATACAAAATGATTCACAGGTTTGTGATTGAATGTGTTGAAAATACACACGAGTTGTTTCGAGTTCATTGACAGTAGCTATGATGGTTCTTAGTGGATTTGGTAGAATCGAATGTCATATTTTAACACAATAATAATTTAAATGGAGATGAGATTCACAATAATAGCCATCACCCATGAGCTCTTAAAACCACGGACTTGCAAAGCTTTCCGAGTGTTTGACAATGTAAACATATAAGAGCATCTAATGGACATTGCTAGAGCTTTACGAGGCCTTTTTTTTTATACCAGGATGTTTGTTTCAGATGTTTCTCCTTTGGCAGCAACTATTCCACACCACCATTGAGTTTTTTTTTTTTAAACCTTCTCACAACACCAATAAATATGCATAACAAAGAAACCCAAACTCAAAATAGGGTAACATTCGACCAATTTAAACCATCAATTGAGAACGATTCTCAACCTCATCAAAACATAATAATTGTAGTAATATTATTTATCTAATAAACACAATTTGAATCACTTGAAAATGTTTTGAAATGAGCAAGTTATGGTCATTTTACTAAAGTCGTGCAAATCTGTCTCGCAATGAAAACGGGATAGTGTTTTTGACTTTCGGCTAACTTATGTGCTCGGTCGAGACTGATTTTCAAGTTGATTAACACAAATATTGTATTTATCTTAGTTATCTAATAAACACAACTTGAATCACTTTAAAATGTTTTGAAATAAGCAAGTTATGGTCATTTTACTAAAGTCGCACAAATCTGTCTCGCAATAAAAATGGAATAGTGTTACTGACTTTCAGCCAACTTATATGTTTGATTGAGACCGATTCTCAAGTTAATCAAAACACAAAAGTTGTAGTAATTTGAATTATCTAATAAACATAACTTTAATCATTTGAAAATGTTTTGAAATGAGCAAGTTATGATCATTTTACTAAAGTCGCACAAATATGTCCGAAAACATTTATGTTCATAGAGTTCACTGTGGGGAATTTGGGATAACCCGCATTGTGTTCTGCGTTTCACACGAGACACTGCAGGTTATCCCAAAATCCCCGCATTGTGCTCTGTGTTTTACATGGAACATTGCGAGTTATCCCAAAATCCCCGCAGTGAACTTTGCAAACAAAAAAAATTTGGGATAGATTTGCGCGACTTTAGTAAAATGATTATAACTTGCTTATTTCAAAACATTTTCATATGATTCAAGTTGTGTTTATTAGATAACTCAAAGCACTACAACTGTTGTGTTTTGATCAACTTGAGTGTCGGTATTGATCAAGCACATAGGTTGGCCGAAAGTTAGGAACACTATTCAATTTTTATTGCGAGACAGATTTGCATGACTTTAGTAAAAATGACAATAACTTGCTCATTTTAAAACATTTTCAAGTGATTCAGATTGAGAATCGGTCTCAATTGAGGGTTTAAATTGGTTGAAAGTTAACCTGTTTTGCGTATTTTTCATTTTGAGTTTGGGTTTCTCTGTTATGTTAAGTTATGCATATTTATTGAGTTTGGGTTTAAGGGTTTCGACTTTGAGGGGATTTTGAGAGTTTTCGAGAAAGAGTGAGGAGATTTGAGTGTGGGGAAATATTTGCAAGAGATTTTGAATGGGGGAGGGATGAACTGTTGTCGATTTGAATGGCGGGGGGAAAAATGGATGATTTTGGTTTATATAGGTGGTGTAAGAAAATATGGTGGTGTGAGAAAAAAGTAGGTGGTGTGAGAGAGTATAATGGTGTTAGAGAGAGGAAATGGTGGTGTGAATTAGTCATTGCCTTCTTCTTCTTTTTTATTTTATTTTCCTTTGACTTCAGTTTATTTTGATGTTGATTATTGTTGGCCATTTTATGTTTTTGACTTTGGTTTTCAAATGTTGACTAAGGTCTTCAATTGAATTTGACTTCAACACCGTGCATCTGCGTTCTCAATTTGGACAAGTGTAGGGAGCAACTAGTGGATGATTGCACCATACATTAGATTACGCTTCCTCCCTGGAAAGCAAAATACCATACGAGAAGAACAACGCATTTTTTTTTTTTGAAAATGAGCAAGGGAAAACGGGTTCCCACAACCCACAAATCGATAACTCATTTGATGGATATGAATGAGCTTGTGTGCAGTGGGGGACCTGGGATTTTAGTTAAGGAAGTGCGAAATGACAAATATTATTAGTTGATAATATTAATTATTAAGGGCGGAGCAAAAAAAAATTTCTACCCGAGCTAGTAAATAATAAAGAAAACACAACTATCAAAAGTATATTGCATATACCAAATAGAATATAGTGTAGTCCAATTTTAAGCCAAAATAATGCTACAATATCGATAAACATAGTAAGGGCAATTGAGCATAATAACTAGAATATATAACTAAAATTGGAAAATAATTTGGATAAGTATCTAGTTGAAGTAAAAATTAATCTGAAATTTGCGAACATATTAAGATCCTACTAGAATTTCGCAGAAAAAATTGTTTATATTAGCCTCAAATTTTGTATGAGTTGGCTAATGGCATATATTTTCATTGAATTATATAGTTATTATTTTAGATATTAATTTCAAATATTTTTTGTGAGAGGTTTTATACCACTAGTGAACAAACAGTTCATTTTTTTAATGTTTGCAAATTGCATTGAAAACAAAAAAGTAGGAGGCGTAACACAATGATAGATTGTAATTGTTAATCGCCATAAAGAAATTATACGTTCCAAGATGATCGAAAATAAGTTTTTATTAAACTAAACAATTTTTTTCATGCTTGCAATTACTAATAAAAACGCAGTGAAAAAAATTAGGTGAGTTCCAAAAGTATTGAACTTGGGTCATTTACTAAAAATATTAAACTTCCAACAAATACACCAACAGAGACATAGAGAAATAGTTGAATGAACAATTCTCATGTTGTTTATTATTGTTCATGCTTTCTTGTATACTTATGTGGACCTGTCCATCACTTCAATGTTAGGGAAAAGTTCATCATTGAGATTGCAACCCCAAATTGTAACCCTATTCAATAAGTGAATTTGTTCTTATAGACTTTGATGAATGTGTCTCTTGTTGGTTTGGATGAATGTGTCTCTTGTTGGTTTGATCAGAGTCCCAAGCTCAATATGGTAAACCAAATACATATTTGGAAGATGTTGTAGTTAAAAGGCTTATTGCTATAGGCCAAGTGGTACAGAGGTTCAATGTGTGGTGCCATATTATACCGCGATTAACTTATAGAAGATTGAAATCAGTTATAGTTGTATGAATGTGGTAAGTGGGAAGTCCAAAAGATTGCCCCCCCCCCCCCCATTTTTTCCTCCGGTCATAAAATCACATTTAGGTCTCCAATAATCATACCAGGGAGAGACTGTAAACTGTACAAGCTACACAAATTTCCCACAAGGAGTTCGTATGTGAGATGTTTGGTTCCCCATAAACAAACATAGCCGACCAAGTAACTAAAGTAAAGTAATCATGAATGGAACAATTGAAATAATATTTACAAAATGAAAGAAAAGTGAGATAAATACCTTCTTTCCATAAAATGCAATTCCGCCTGATTTGCCATTTGCTGAAACTGAAGCTCCATGTTTGTAGCTAGTCTCCGGTGAATGCGATCCATAAAATTTTCATTTCTAACATCATCAACTTCACTAAACCCTTTCATTTCCATCTAATAAAATCAAATAAGTTCTTCCAAGTGAAATGCAACTGAAGATGGAGACATAGGGGAGCGGAGGAGGACGAGGAGACCAACGGTTTTGCTAGTTCCTTTTTCTATTTTGGGGTTTTTGCGAAGAGGATGAGGATGAGGATGACGAAGCTTGCGAGGAAGTGGAGTTTGTTCGCCAAGTTTGGGACGACACGCGACAAGGAGTGCGAGAGATCGAGGGAGGGAGAGGATTTTGCATTTTTGCGTTTTTTTGGGGTTTTTTCGTTTTGATTTTTGGTTTCTTTTTAAGTTTTTCATATTTATTGGTGGTGTGGAGTAGTCGCTGCCTAATTGAAATGTACGGAAGAAAGTTGGTTGTTTCAACATCAACAAATCCTTGCCCAACCCCCAATTTGCTTCAGGACCACTCTTATTCAACATAGATCATAAATACCATCCAAAGATTCATGTATACTTTCAGCAGGTTGGGGCTGAAGGGAATAGGTTATAAGCCTAATGATGCCGAAAGCTACAAAAGGAAGAAAATAATTAAACTCAACTTTCCTATCTTGATGATTCCTTGTGTAACACAAAACTCTTATCTACAAGGAACTCCTGATCCAGAGTCCAGACAATGCTATGAAAGAGATCATTCTATAGCGAATTCAGAGAGCAGATAAACTGAGATGTGATTATAATCACTTTCTAATATCTGAACATTGGAGCATTGTATATGCTTCAGGTGACCAGAGTTATAACTCAAACTTGATGACATGTTTTGAACTAAGATATATTTGTAAAAGTAACCGTTTCCTAACATCCTTCACCCCTTCAAAATTTAGAACAACTTTTAACCAGGATGTGTAATGGAAGAATCCCATTCATCATCACACACCTTTTCAAAAATGCTTTTGGCAAACATGTCCCATATTGTAAGTTTCATTGCGATTAAAGTCTCAACCTTCATCACGTCATTCCTTTTGTTCAGCCCAGGAGAGACGCTTTATGCCAGGTGATAGTGGAGGTGCAACCTTAAAACCAGAAAAAACACCCACTCAGATGCAGTATCAGTGTTCTAAAAAGTGCTAGACAGTGAATGGGCGGCGAACAAGTGCCTAGCACCTAAGGGCCTAGGCGGTCTTAGGTTTGTATTATAACTTTAATAATTTACAAAAGTTAAGCATAATACCATATCAATTACATCTAATCTTATGCCAAGATACATGTGCAAAATTTAAAAACATGAAAAATTAACAATCATGAACAAAATTTATTAAAACTCAAATGACTGAAGTTGGTCATGAAGGGTACTTTATACAAAGTTGAATTTGTGGACAAATATTCAAACCTACTCTTTTATTTTTTCTTCAAATTGCATGAATAACCTCAGTCATGTTTGATAAAATCTACATTACTAAAATTGGTACCAGCAGATCCTTTAAGAATTTCATTAAGTAATCATCATTTGCTACATTTAGACATATATTGAATAAAAAATAATTAAATTGTTTATTTCCGAAAAAAATGAAAGAAAAATAAAATAAGAACACAATCAGCCTTATTAAAAAAAAAAACTCGCCCAGACCGCCCCAGCCATTAGTCTAGGCGTTTTTTCCAACGCCTAGCGTCTAGGCCGATTTTTGAATACTGTGCAGTATACATGGCAGTGGCGAGGATAGTATCAAATGCTAATTTGAAAGCTTCAGTTAAACTCATTGGTCACCACAAACGAACTGCAGCCTTTATATCAGTTTTTAGACCAGCAAGAATAATACTCACTTCATGCGACCTTACCATACATTACCATTCTCATAAAGACCTAAATAAGGTTTGAAGCTGCTCCTGGATGAAGATCAACCTGAACAAGAGCGAACATATTCTCTCTCTAAATTGATCAAAAGTTCTCTCTGCCTAGGAGCAGATTTACTCATGCCCCTCCTGTATGGTTTTACAAACAATTATAAACCATGATGCATGGTATCATGCCCCTCCTGTATGGTATCATAAATTCTGGTGTAACGAGCTTCCTTCTCCTCAAGATTGTTTATCTGGAGATCACAATATCATTGTAGCAGAGAACCATTGAACTGAAGTAAAGAGAATGAGGTTTCAGTAACTTTCACTTAAGAAGATACAGACTGAGTGAAACACTTGGAACAGAAGAGAAGATAATTTGATTGAATTTTATCACTGACTATCATATAAATGAAATTTTTTGTACTTGCTCCTCCCGTCTTGAACCCCTTTGGGATGGGATGAAGTCTATACCATCCCCGATCTCGAAAAAACGGAATGGGATCAGGATGAGGTCTATCTTGTCTCGTGCCCACCCCTAGACATTCCCCTTAACTATCTTGATGTCTCATTTCAAGAAACTGATTTCCCCCAAGAGATTTCTCTAGGATTATGGAGGGTATTGGGCCTGGCCTGGCTCTCTAGACAAGTTCCTACCAGCTGAGCTAGTAACAGATTTCAGCAACTTTCACTTAAGAAGATACAAGTTACACAAGAAGACAAAGACTGAGTGGCTTACTTGGAACAGAAGATAATTTGATTGATTTATATCACTGACTCGCATAAATGAATCTCGAAACAAGAAAAACAATAAGAATAGGACACGACCAGTAGATTGTAATAATGGGAAGTTTCTTTTTCCTGTCTGGACCTTTCTCGTGGTGCAAATACAAAGTTATCCATCTTGAATCAAGCAGTGTGAAGGTCAATGAAGAACCAAACAATGCATAAAATGTTCGTACTTTATACATGTAGTAGGGTGTCCAAGCTTTGACAAGAAGGTCCTTTGATTCATTTTCCATACCAACCCTAAGTATACATAAATCATGAAGTGGTATGAAGCTTTGATAAAAAAAAGGTCCTTTCTCATTTTCCATTCTTATTGATGCAAGGAGATGGCTGTAATTTGTACCGCTTACTTAAGAACATTCTGCTTTGCAGGCCGGCAAGGGAGAAAGGTAACCGAATCTGATCAAATGAAGATAAATTATTGAACAAGACTAGAAAGTGTGTAAGGTTTAACTGAAACTGATATAGGACCGTAACCCAATGACAATAACTTACAGGAAGACTAATGTCGAATCTTCAAATACTCAATTCACCATCATAAAATAAGGCAAAAAAAATGTACTGTACATATGCCCAGTGATTATTGAGATGGTTTTTTTTTTTAAGTATAGCGAAGAGTCATCTAGAATTCCTTCCAGGTTCCCCTTTACATTAAAGAATCTACATGATAATTGTTAAAAAAAAATTAATAATAATGTAAGTCTCCTGATCTACATTTTCCCCTTTCTCTTGTCATCTATAACCTGTATACATAGACAAATAAAAGAAACTGCAAGTCAAAAGCGCAACTGAAGGAGAGAAAGTGGGGCACACGGGAGCTCTGATATGGGGCGATTTTAGTTTCGAGGGGTACTACCGTCCTTTTTTGGATTTTTGTTATTAACCATTAGATCTTAATCAACTAGCAATCTGGATCATTAATAACAGGGTTCCATCAAGATTCCAAAGGTCGAGCGGCCGCCGCCGGCTTGGCTACCACCATCCTGCTGCCGCACTGATTGGCCGCCGCTCATCCTCGCTTGCCCTGGTCGTCGAGCTAGTCAGGGTAACTACTCGGAGAACCACTAGCCGCCGCCACCAAGGACGCTCTATCGTTCGCCTGAGCACAGAAGGGTGCGAAGCACAGTTTGCGAGAGAGGGCGCGAGAGGGCATCGACTGGTCGCTCTGTCGTTCGCCTGAGCGCAGAAGGGTGCGAATCACAGTCAACCAGAGAGGGTGCGAGAGGACATCGACTGGTCGCTCTGCTTGGTTGTTGTCCTGTCGACCGTGTGCAGGTCCTTCAGGTCGTGTTCATGGCTTTCTCGGCATGACAACTAGTCAGGCAGCATCGTTATCTTCCCCTATGGTAGGGGAGCATCGAAGGGGCGTCTACGCCTTCGTTTGCCCAAATCCTTGGAAAATTTTTGGTTGAGGAGATTACGGATACGCACATTGAGGGGACTAGATTTCGCAAAGATGGGGAGCCAGCAATTGGAATTACGACATCGGATGAAGTACGCGGGGAAGCTTTCATGGAGAAGCATGTGATTGTTCTAAAGTTCTCTAGCTATAGGTCATCTTTGGAAGATATTCGAGATTCGATTCACGGAACTTGGGGTATTCTAGGAGATTCTTCGCTGGGACTACTCGATCAACGTCACGTTTTAGTCTGTCTTCAATCTGAGACAGAAGCAAAGAAAGTGTTGTCGAAGGATTCCGCCTTTTTGATTCGTGGACTTAGATTCAAAGCTTTTCGATGGCACGTTGGTTTCAATCTGAAAGCAGATCCGATATCGGTTCCATTATGGGTAGAGTTGCCTAACTTTCCTTTGCATTTATTTCATCCCCCTATTTTAAAAGCAATTGTGAATTCTTTTGGTGGTTTTTTGTGGATAGATGATCATACTCGATGCCTATCGCGCCCGGGTTTTGCCCGTGTTTGCGTGGAGATGACTTTGGCGGAGAAATTATCAACTAGAGTTTGGATTGACAGAGCTAATAATAAGGGCTTCTGGCAGAAGATAGAATATCCAGGCTTCAAATACTGTGATTTTTGCTCCTTGATAGGGCATCAGGAGGATTTTTGTAGAAAAAAGTTGGGCCTAAAGGGCGGTGGGAGAATTTCTGACCTAGGTATAGCAGCGAAGGCAATCAAATCAAAAGTCGAAACCAATACTGTCAAGCAACAATATATACCAGTTACCAAAAAATAAAAATTGCCCATTCAAGAAGTGGGTACGAGTGGTGTAAAAAACGACAAGGGTGCGGAGATTAACGAGGAAACTGAGGATAAGAGGTCAGTGGCCATTGCTTCGGCAACGGTGGTGTTGTCAAACAAATTTGAGTCACTTATAGAGAATATCGATGAAGATGAGGGTGCTCAAGAGGATAAGCAGCTAGTGGGCAAGACAATGGCTCATGACAGTGCCGCGGTTGTACCATAATCTACGGAGGATTGCCTCTTAGAGGCGGGGTATACAGTTTCGAAAATTGAGAATGTTATTGGTCCACAAGCACAGTCGTTGCTACAGGAGGATGTTGTCGACTCAGGGGACACTAGCAATAGCCTTTCTAAGAATATTCTTGTGGCAGCGCCGCGAGATGCGGCAAGCGATACAATGATGCATGTTGATTCATTGAGACGGTCTGATTTTCAGCCTGAACCGGTCTCGCAACAGCCAATGCTCTACCCTTCAAGAGGGTCGTGACTTCCCCCCAACCAGGAACCTGCACCAAGACAGGGGCCATGACCTCGCCCAAGCCAGCGCCCTGCACCAAGGCAGCGGATGCGGCTTGCACCAATCCAGCGCCTTGCACCAAGGCAGCGCCCTGCGTCACACCAGAGAACATAGTCTCACCCCTGCCAGCGCCCTGCACCAAGGCAGCGGACGTGGCCTCGCCCTAGTCTGTGCACTGCACCAAAACAGGGTTGTGGCTTCACTTCAGCTAGCGCCCTGCACCACACCAGAGTTTGTTTTCGGTGCTACTAGCACAGAGCTAGGGGATACTATGCAGAGTCAGCAAGTGCAGGAACCCTCGGATGATGAGTTTCAGTCTTTGCTCAAGTTAAAGAGACATTTTGACAAATACGTTATCAAAACTTCCCCGAATTATAAAAGAGTCGGCAACAACTTGAATAAGGCTATATCTTTGTTCAAAGAAAATAGGCTACTACGACTGCCGAAATTGAATATCGATACACTCGAAAGTACTAGTGAAGATAGTGATGAAGTCAACTCAGAATCTAAGCTAGGTCCACAGGCAGCAAACAGTGATTTGGATTTAGGGGCTATGTCAGACGGAAAGATGAATAAGTCACACCAAAGATATCAGCATTTGTCCTCGAAAATCCAATAGAACTAGGAAAGAAAACAAAAGGTACAAATATTGATTATTGTCTAGGCTTGTATTGGTGAATCCTATCTTTTGTAGAGTTTGTTTCGGCTTTTTATTTAACCCTATAGGGTTAGTCATGTAGCATTCGGGCGTAGATTTTTAAATGAATAAAATGGGTCAACATCCCAATTTGATTAAAAATAATAATAATAAAAAAAGTCAAAAGCGCAAATGACAGCTAGTTTGTAGCCATAAACAAGGACAATGTATTTATTAAATTTAAAAAATAAATAAATAAAAGTGTCGGATACGTTCTTGAATCTCATGGATACTCCCATTGAATACTTCATGCTTAGATCATCCAACTTTTTGCATATTTTCAAATGTACCAGACGGTGTGTACCAGTGTACCGACAAGTATATACTAGTTTATCGAATGTACTAGCCGATACACCACATGTACCGTACTAGTCAAGACCTATTTTTAGAAGCTCAATTTTTATTTTATTTTGCTTTTTCCACTTTTGACCCTTCTCTTATCCCTTATCAACCCCTTTAGCTTTACAAAATACCACTTCAACTTTTCTAAGAAAGCTTTTGAGAAGAAAAAAAACAATGACGACGACAATAACAACAAAACAGGCTCTCATGTTGAGAAATCACCAAAATTCACATATATCACTCCTCACAACTCAGAATCACAATCCGCCTTCGTGGGTAGTTTTCTTTTTCGAATGAGCACTAAGGCATGAGTTTGATCGAAAGTTTGAAGCTTCCACGTAGAACTTCTATAGGTGGCCATTGTAGGTACCTTTATGTTATTTTTTATAGGGGTGGGCAAAAACGGATTTAAATTCGATTAACCGACCGAACCAATTTTTAATTTTGGTTTGGAGTCGGTATACGGTTCTGACCGACCGATTAAAAATCGAACTGACCGATTAATTAAATATATACAGGTAAGTGTCAATACCTGATTGGTGCAACAAATGCCCAGCGATGCACCTTGTTGCACTAAATCGCGGCCAAAAATAAAAACCCAAAACACACACAACACTTTCTCTCTTTTACTCTCAAACCCAAACAACCACTAAACCCTAAACTTAAATCTTGTTCTTTCGATCTAATCATCTGAGACTCCAACACCATTTTGCACTAAAAATCTACACCCTCTTTTGATCTCTCTCACTCTCTCAGCATTCATCATCAAGCGTAATTACAGTTTGCAGGTTCAATTTCTTCTTCTTATCTTTTTTAATTTCATCTATCTTGTTTATTGTTGGATCTATTTTGTTGTGGTTTGATCTGCTTGTTTGTGGTTCAATTTCTCTATTTCGATCTCTTGTGATGACTAAAGCTTAGTCAGTGATGACTGATTACGATAGCTTCTGGTCCGCTCTAATCCTAATCCATTCAATAGCAGATGACGGTGGCTTAGAAAATGGGAGTCTAGTTAGAGGTCTCGACGACTAATGAGCACATGTACTCTTTCGTTGAAAACCTTCGGGTATTAGCTGCGTAGATGGACAAAACCGGAGCAAAAGAAAGTCGTCATGTGAGCTGGAGGCGATGGACCGGAGTGAAAGCAAGTCTACATACGAGATGGAGGTGGCGAGGATAATAAGTGGCAATAGTATTGTAGCCTTCAGACCTGGTTTGGTTAGCCATATAAGGTCAATCATAGAGCCTTCAAACATGGATTAATAAACATATAAAAAAGGGTCAACAACCCCAATTAAAAAAAACAAAAAAAAAAAAAACAAAGCTTTGACAATCCTCATGGACTTGTCTCGATTTTGAGCGAGTTCACTCAAAATTGAGCATAAATGGTTTATTTCGGCTAATTATATGGTGTTGCATCTAGCAAAATATTTGTTTTTCGAATTAGTGGAAATGGTGGATGTGCATGCAACTAACTTTGCATATATTTTAGCAAAAAAAAACTTTAATACTCGAAAAAAAAATTTGTGGATGAACTTCAGAAAAAATTGTGAATTTGTGAAACAATGTTTAAAATTTAGATCAAAATCAAAGTTTTGATTTTTTCAATGAAAAAATGTGCATAGATATCACCGAGGTGATTTCGCTTCGGTAATTTGTGAAAACGAAAAATTTTAGAAGTCCCATGTGAGTTTATGGTGTAGTTGTATTATTGGTACCACTGATATTTGTTGTAATCTCACGCCTTAATTCTTAATTTTGCTTGATAACTGATTAGATTCATCATTTTTAGAAGTTTGAGCTTTGAAAGAATTGGTAATTTATCATGGTACCATAGCATTGATCCACAAGGATCGTGAGTTTAAGTCTTTTCTTACGTAATGTTATGAAATTTTTAGTATTTTTCTCATTATTTCTCCACGTAGTCACGTTGAGGGAGAGTGTTGGAAATATTCAAGGGGAGAATTCTAGACTCTTGAGTCAAGACTTTTTATTTTTCTTTTAACTAGAAATTTTTTAAGTGGTTCAAGGCATTACACCAATGTGACTACGTGGAGAAAATAATGACAAGTCTGACCGACTTGTTTAACAAGTCCGCAGAATTTTAGTGCATCAGCATCAAAGAAAGAGTGACAAGTCTCACTGACTTGTTTAATACGCCCCAGAAATTTTAGTGTATCAGCATCAAAGAAAAATTTTACGTCGTTAAATAATTTGACATTTCAAATGTAAACTCATCACGGTTATTGATTCAATTGACACATTCATTTAAGCCATTGATTGTTTTATCTCACCAATTGACTGTCTTGAACCATTATTTTGTATTGAAACACTGTACTGAACTAATCAACAAACCAATGACAAATCAACCCCATTTTCTCATCTATAAATTACATAGATTGGATGAAGTGTGGTTATCTTTACGTTTTCATGGCTTTTACAATTCTTCATCTTCTCTGCTCCCTACTTGTGCAGCTCCCTTTGTTCATTTCAGCTCAAATGCAACACTGGCTCTTCTCTATCCACTCTTGATGACAACCATATTGGAAATCTCCTTCCAATGAATTCGCCATCGGGTTCCAGCCAGTCCAAGAAGAGGAGATCTCTTCTTGCTAGCAATCTGGTTTGATAAAATATCCGAAAAAAACGATTCGTTGGACTGCAAATGGTGGTACCCCTGTGGAAAGAGGATCAAAAGTTGAGCTCACATCCGCTGGTGTGCTTTCCTCAGCAGTCCAAAATGGAACTGTGAATTGGAAGCTTTCACCAAGCAGTGGTGGGCAGGCTACCTCAGCTGCAATGCTCGATACGGGAAATTTTGTGCTAACCGGCAGTGATTCCAAAGTTCTATGGGAAAGCTTTCAAAACCCAACCGACACTATCTTTGCCTACGCAGATACTACGCCTTGGTGCTAAGGTAGTATCTCGTCGAACCAAAGTTGACTATACACCTGGAAGGTTTGAACTTTTACTAACAAGAAGATCGAAACCTGTTCTTTATCCCCTAACTCGTCTCACCAGAGACAACTATGATGCCTATTGGTCAAGTAACACAAAGGGCAATGGTTCAGAATTGATATTCAACCAGTCTGGCTATATTTATCTGACTCTACAGAATGGGAGCCAAATCTATCTCACGACGGAGATACCACTTTCGACGAGTGACTACTATCAAAGAGCCACCCTTGATTTTGATGGTGTTTTCAGCAGTATACCTGTCAAAAATCCTCTAGTAGCACCAATCTTGGTCTCCGGCGGCATGGTCTATACTTTAGATATTGCAGAATAGATTTCAGGGATATTGGAAGCGGAGTTTGTGGGTTCAACAGTTACTGCAAAGTAGAAGATGGGAAGCCCACTTGTCAGTGTCCACCTGGATATGTTTACTCTGATCCAGAAAACACATTTTGGAGGATGCAAACCGAACTTACATACCTCAAGTTGTGGCACAGATAGATTGAGAGTAGGAGTTGGATACGAAATGCGAGAGATTCCTAACACAGATTGGCCATTAGGCGACTACGAATTGGTATCAGGGAATAGGCCAGAGGACTGGTGCAGCAATACTGCCTGAATGATTGTTTATGTGCAGTTTCAATTTCCCGTGATGGAGATTGCTGGTTGAAGAAACTCCCCGTCTCAAATGGAAAGTCGATTCCTGCTTTTACAGCAACCGCACTCATTAAAGTAGGTAATTGCTACATCACGAGTTTCCTCCTCCTGGCCCTGGTTTTCAGTGGAGACAAGAAAGACAAAGACAAACATAAAGACAAGTGGTTTTGTGCCTGGCTCGATTCTTCTTGGAACCTTCTGCATTTCTGACTTAGCATGCTTGTTGTTGGTTCCTCTGTTTATACTTCTCGTACCATAAGAAACAATTCAAATCATGCCAGATACAAGTACATTCGGAGTGAACCTAAGGTCTTTCACTTACAAAGAGCTTGAAGAAGCAACTGATGGATTCAAGGAAGAACTAGGTCAAGTGCTTTTTCAACAGTTTATAAAGGGAGCTTACATTGTGTCATTGGAACTTTTGTTGCTGTTAAGAGATTAGACAAGGTAGTGCGGGAAGTTGAAAAGGAATTCAAAGCGGAAGTGAATGCCATTGGCCTGACCAATCACAAAAACCTAGTCAAAACTGCTGGATACTGCGATGAAGGAGTAACCGGCTTTTGGTATATGAATACATGAGAATGGTCCTTAGCAGATATCTTGTTTGGAAGTTCAAGGCCTGAATGGAGCTTAAGGATTCAGATTGTTGTTTGGAATTGCTAGAGGATTAGCTACCTTCATGAAATTGCGCACTCAGATCATCCACTGCGATGTGAAGCCTCAAAACATACTTCTGGACGACTTTTTCATGGCAAAGATTTCTGATTTTGATTGGCTAAGCTTCTGAATACCAATCAGACTCGAACTAATACAGGTATCAGAGGAACTCGAGGTTATGTGGCTCCTGAGTGGTTCAAGAGTGTGGCTATCACGGCAAAGGTGGATGTATACGGTTTTTGGGATCATGTTATTGGAGATCATTTGTTGCAGAAAAAATTTAATGCTGAAGTAGGCGATGAAGAAATAGATATATTGTCAGAATGGGCATATGAGCGTGTTATGGAAAGGGAGTTTCATCTGCTAGTTGTGAATGATGAGGAAGCCACAAAAGATGGTAAGAGATTGGAAAGGTTCTTGATGGTAGCCCTTTGGTGTATTCAGGAAGACCCATCCCTAAGGCCATCCATGAAAAAGGTGACTCAAATGCTAGAGGATCTGTCGACGTCTCTATGCCCCCAGAGCTTTCCTCCTTCATTAAATCTAGATCTCTAATAAGAAAATTCTTACTAATCCTTGTTATTTCTGTAGTTTCTATGGTTTAAGATGTAACTGTTGTAACTGTAGTTTAGAAAAAAAAAAAAAAAAACTGTTGTTTATTATTGTTCATGCTTTCTTGTATACTTATGTGACTGATCCATCACTTCAATGTTAGGGAAAAGTTCATCATTGAGATTGCAACCCCGAATTGTAACCCTATTCAATAAGTGAATTTGTTCTTATAGACTTGATGAATGTGTCTTCAACAGTTACTGCAAAGTAGAAGATGGGAGAACTTGTCAATGTACACCCGGGTATGTTTACTCTGATCTAGAAAACCACATTTGCGAGGATGCAAACCGAACTTCATACCTCAAAGTTGTGACACAGATCGATTGAGAGTAGGAGTTGGATACGAAATGCAAGAGATTCCTAACACAGATTGGCCATTTGGTGACTACGAACAAGTATAAGAATGTTTCAGCGGACTGGTGCCAGCAATACTTGCCTGAATGATTGTTTATGTGCAGTTTCAATTTTCCGTGAGGAGATTGCTGGCTGAAAAATTCCCCGTCTCAAATGGGAAAATCAATCTTAGTCATACAGCAACCGCACTCATTAAAGTAGGTAACACTACATCAGAGTTTCAATCAGTAGGATCTAGATCTCTAATAAGAACATGTTTTCTGATGCTTAGTTATTTTTGTAGTTTCTATGGTGTTAAGATGTAACTGTTGTTTATTATTGTTCATGCTTTCTTGTATACTTGTGTGGACCTGTCCATCTAAATTACTTCATGTTCTAGAAAGTTCATCTCTGAGATTGCAACCCCAAATTGGTAACCCGGCCTATTCAATAAGTGAATTGACGAATGTATGTTCTTATTGGTTTGATCAATTCCCAAGCTCATTATTATTATAATTATATATACAAAATATGATGGTGTTTGTGGTAGGACATAAAAGACAGTTGGAATTTAACCAAATATATGAATTTAATGGATCACATAGAATTTAAAACACCAAAATGCATGTGTTCGATTTTCATACCCAACATTTTTTATATTTATTTATTTTTCTTCAATTGTTGATGATGTGTTGAAAACTCAAGGGTGGTAATATTTTGACAAGTTTTAAATTTTATCGTGCCAACATATAACAATTAGAATGGTGTTTTAGGTTGGAGTTAAAGACTGATGAGATTTATCCCAACATAAAATCTAATGGATTATATAGAGGGGGAAGAGGAGGTGGCGGATTGAAATTTATGTTCGCATGATACTGAAATACCCTTAGCAAATTGAAAATTCTCCTCCTATCACACACATTTTCTCATCCATAAGCAAAAACATTTTAGTGATGATGGCACGGGAATACCTGAGTGGTAAACCAAATACATATTTGGAAGATGTTATGTAATTTTTTTAATTTTTTTTACAAGGGAGAATTTATAGCTCAAAATAGTAACATTTTTAGCTATAAAAATCTATAAAGCAATTTTACACATTTTCACAAAGTGATACGATAATTGTATCACCATGAATAGTATTGTCCTACAAGTGATACTATTCCTGGTCATCTAATTTATTGTATCATTTTTTTTACTAAATTTAGTTTTAATTTGAAATTATTTGTGGATTGTAACAGCTAAAAATATTATTGTTTTGAGAGTTATTACAAATATGTCAATTTGATGATATCCATAAGTATCTAAGTAAGATTTGAACCCTGAGAAAATTAAATAGCTAGTTGGCTGCCAGTCTAGTCCATACTTAAACCCACAGGATTGCTTTGAAAATATCACTATTTACTTAAAAAACTCATGTGAAATGGATACTTCAAATTATCAAATGAATATATTGACAAGGTTTATTGTATGTATATTCACACATATTTCTCAAAAGCAGACATAATATCATTAATTTCGATGGTATACAAAATGATTCACAGGTTTGTGATTGAATGTGTTCAAAATACACGAGTTGTTTCGAGTTCATTGACAGTAGTGTGAAACAGGAAAGGAAACACAACTGTTTTGTGAAATAGGAAACATGTTTTGAAACAGGAAACTGTTTGGACTCCTGTTTGAAATAGGAAAAACTGTTTGGACTTCTGAAAACTTTTTTTTGAATAGGAAATAAAGTTCTAGGAAACAGGAAACTGCTGTGAAACAGGAAACTGCTGCGAAACAGGAAACTGTTGTTCCTATATATACTAGGAATTTGTTTAATGATGATTGCACGTAGAAAAAACTGTGATGCACAGGGAGTAGAAGAAATTAAGAACATACCACAAAGACACAAGGTTTACGTGGTTCTGCAATTGCCTACGTCCACAGTGAGGTGATTCCACTATATTCAAGAACAAGGTACAAGAAGATGACAATTCTCACACAATCTCTCAACAAGAGATGAAACAATTCAAGGAATTATCTTCTCTATCCCTGTGCATCACAGTTTTTCTACGTGCAATCATCATTAAACAAATTCCTAGTATATATAGGAACAACAGTTTCCTATTTCGCAGCAGTTTCCTGTTCACAGCAGTTTCGTGTTTCCTAGAATTTATTTCCTATTCAAAAAATAGTTTTCAGAAGTCCAAACAGTTTTTCCTACTTCAAACAGGAGTCCAAACAGTTTTCTGTTTCAAACACGTTTCCTATTTCACAAAACAGTTGTGTTTCCTATTCCTGTTTCACAATCTAGTATGGAAAAGGATGAAAAATGTTATTCAGTTGCGGGTGAAAACACAAAAATCTCTGGGAGATGGCTCCTTGACTCTGGGTGTTCTTACCATATGTGCCCAAACAGGGAGTGGTTCACTACCTATGCGCACATTGATGGTGGTACTGTTCTAATGGGTAATGATTACGCTTATAAGACAGTTGGAATTGGAACAATGAGGATTAAGATGTATGATGGTGTTGTGAGAACCTTAACTGATGTGAGGCATGTCCCAGCCTTGAAAAAGAACCTTATCTCACTTGGTGTTTTAGACTCCAATGGTTGTAAGTTTACAGCGATAGGTGGAGTTTTAAAGGTTGTCCGTGGGTCTTTGGTTGTCATGAAAGGGATCAAACAAGGTAACTTGTACACTTTGATGGGTAACACGGTAACAGGAAATGTGGCAGTGGGAACTTCTTCATCGGAAAACACTAGGTTATAGCACATGCGACTTGGGCATATGACAGAAAAAGGATTGTTTCTACTGAGCAAGCAAGGATTACTGAAGGGTATGCAGAAACCAACTATGGAGTTTTGCGAGCATTGTGTATATGGAAAACAATGCAGGGTAAAATTCAGTACAAGCAAGCACAGGAGCAGAGGTATTCTAGACTATGTGCATACAGATGTGTGGGACCAGCGAAGGTCGCCTCTAAGGGAGGTTCCAGGTACTTTGTCTCCTTCATTGATGATTATTCCCGTTACACATGGGTATATTTTTTAAGTCCAAGAATGAAGTATTTGAGACATTTAAAAGGTGGAGAGCAATGGTTGAGAATAGAACTGAAAGAAAGGTGAAGACTTTGAGGTCTGATAATGGTACCGAGTATACTGAGGGTACTTTTAAACAGTTTTGTGATCAAGAAGGGATTGTTCGACATTGGACTGTTAGAAACACGCCACAACAAAATGGAGTTGCTGAGAGATTGAACCGTACTATGCTTGAAAGAGCTAGGTGTATGCGCTCCAATGCTTGTCTTGGCAGAGAATGGTGGGCTGAATCAATAGCCACCGCGTGTTTCTTGATTAATAGATCGCCGCATTCTACATTAGACTGCAAAACACCTTATGAGGTGTGGTCAGGTGAACATGTTGATTACAGTGTACTGAAAGTTTTCGGTTGTATTGCCTACTACCATGTGAAAGAAAATAAGCTTGATGCTAGGGCTAAGAAGGCCATTTTCTTGGGGTATGCAAAAGGCGTGAAGGGTTATCGTCTATGGTGTTTAGAGGATAATAAATTTGTGATCAGTCGAGATGTTACATTTGATGAGAATTCCTTGTTAGCTTGTACTAAAGCTAAGGAGTTGGTTGATAGTGGTGGTGAATCTAGTAACACTCAGAAAGTGGAAGTTGAAGCGTCTGTGGATGCAGCAGATGAACAAGTGGTTGAAGCAGGCACACATGATCTGAATTATGAGCCTGAAGACCATGAGGAACAACAACCAGTTGAAGATAATCAATCCCAGCAGCAACCTTTGGCCTTAACTAGGTCAAAACAATCGGTTAAGCAAGTTCAAAATTTTGGCTTTGAAGAACTGTTGAAGCACTATGGTCAGTTGAATACAGTTGATTTGGTTGCATATGCACTCTCTGTGGAAGATGATGAGCCAACTACTTACAAGCAGGCTGCGCGTCATTCAGATAGTCAGAGTTGGTTAGTAGCTATGCAGGGTGAGATGGAGTCTCTCCAAAAGAACCATACTTGGGATCTAGTGTCGTTGCCTAATGGAAGGAAAACAATTGGCTGCAAGTGGGTGTTTCAGAAGAAACAGACTACTCTAGAGTCTGGTACTCAGTTCAAGGCAAGATTAGTAGCTAAAGGTTTTGCTCAGAGGGAAGGCGTTGACTACAATGAGATATTTTCGCCTGTGGTAAACACACTTCTATTCGTGTGTTGTTGAGCTTGGTAGCTCATGGTGACCTTGAGCTTGAACAACTTGATGTGAAAATAGTTTTCTTGCATGGAGACTTAGAGGAGGAAATTTATATGCATCAGCCGAAAGGTTTTAAGGTTGTTGGAAAAGAAGACCATGTTTGTCGTTTGAGGAGATCACTTTATGGGTTAAAGCAGTCACCTAGGCAGTGGTACAAACGGTTTGACACTTTTATGTTGAAACATGGGTTCACACGAAGTAAGTATGATTGTTGTGTTTACTTGAAAAAACTTCGTAGTGGCGATTTTATTTATCTTTTGCTCTATGTTGACGATATGTTCATTGCCTGTAAGAGTATGGTGGAGATAAATAAATTGAAGTCTCAACTTGCTTCTGAGTTTGAGATGAAGGATATGGGTGCTGCAAGGAAGATACTTGGTATGGAGATAAGAAGAGAAAGGGAGAATAAAAAATTATTTCTTTCACAGAAGGGGTACCTTGAGAAGGTTATATCACGGTTTGGCATGGAAAACGCAAAGCCAGTTATTACTCCTTTGGCTTCACATTTTAGACTTTCTCGAAAGTTATCTCCAGTCACAGTGGAAGAAAAGGAATACATGTCGCATGTTCCTTATGCTAGTGCAGTTGGCAGTTTAATGTATGCTATGGTGTGTACACGCCCTGACATTTCACAGGCTGTTAGTGTTGTGAGCAGGTATATGGAAAACCCTGGGAAGAAACATTGGGAGGCAGTGAAATGGATGCTTAGGTACTTAAAAGGTACCTTGGATGTGGGTTTGGACTTCGGTGGAGATTCATGTCAGGTTCGTGGGTTTGTTGATTCTGATTATGCTGGTGATCTAGATAGACGAAGATCTACTACTGGTTACGTATTTCAGATATACGGTGCTCCGGTTAGTTGGAGATCTATGCTTCAGGATACAATGGCTCTCTCTACTACAGAGGCAGAGTATATGGCATTGACAGAAGGTGTAAAAGAAGCATTGTGGCTTCAAGGTCTTGTAAATGACTTGGGTGTGGAACAAGATAGTGTTGAGGTTCTCTGTGACAGTCAGAGTGCCATCCACTTGGCTAAAAATCAGGTTCATCACGCAAGGACTAAGCATATTGACATCCGATATCACTTTGTTCGAGATGTAATTGAGGATGGTGATGTGTCTTTGGTGAAAGTACACACAAAAGACAACTCTGCTGATATGTTGACAAAGGTTGTTCCTGGAGTTAAGTTCCAACATTGTTTGGACTTACTCCACATTGACTCATGTTGATTGAGGGCCCTTTGGGGCGTTGCCCTACGGGGCGGTTTCGTGAGGTGACAAAGCTATGATGGAGTGTTGATCAGTTTATTCTCATGCCTTGTTTCGGCTCATTTTTTCCTTATAAAAAATTTGCCGAGGTGGAGAATTGTGAAACAGGAATAGGAAACACAACTGTTTTGTGAAATAGGAAACGTGTTTGAAACAGGAAACTGTTTGGACTCCTGTTTGAAATAGGAAAAACTGTTTGGACTTCTGAAAACTATTTTTTGAATAGGAAATAAATTCTAGGAAACAGGAAACTGCTGTGAAACAGGAAACTGCTGCGAAATAGGAAACTGTTGTTTCTATATATACTAGGAATTTGTTTAATGATGATTGCACGTAGAAATATTGTGATGCACAGGGAGTAGAGAAAGATAATTCCTTGAATTGTTTCATCTCTTGTTGAGAGATTGTGTGAGAATTGTCATCTTCTTGTACCTTGTTCTTGAATATAGTGGAATCACCTCACTGTGGATGTAGGCAATTGCTGAACCACGTAAACCTTGTGTCTCTTGTGGTATGTTCTTAATTTTCTCTAATTTCTTTCATTGCTAGTTGCTCTATTTAATTGATTGGATCCTTGTGGTACTTGTGTGCAATTGTTGGTGTCTACCCGCTTCCGCAATAAGGCGCAACAAGTAGCTATAATGGTTCTGAGTGGATTAGGTAGAATCGAATGTCATATTTTAACACAATAATAATTTAAATGGAGATGAGATTCACAATAATAGCCATCACCCATGAGCTGTTAAAACCACGGACTTGCAAAGCTTTCTGAGTGTTTGACAATATAAACATATAAGAGCATCAAATGGGCATTGCTAGAGCTTTATGAGTCCTTTTTTTTTATACCAGGATGTTTGTTTCAGATATTTCTCCCTTGGCAGCAACTATTCCACACAATTATATCCTCTTTCTCACACCACTATTGAGTTTTTTTTTTTAACCTTCTCACAACACCAATAAATATGCATAACAAAGAAACCCAAACTCAAAACAAAAAAGTGCAAAACAGGGTAACATTCGACCAATTTAAACCATCAATTGATATCGATTCTCAACCTCATCAAAACATAAAAATTGTAGTACTATTATTTATCTAATAAACACAATATTAATCACTTGAAAATGTTTTGAAATGAGCAAGTTATGGTCATTTTACTAAAGTCGTGCAAATCTGTCTCGTAATGAAAACGGGATAGTGTTTTTGACTTTCGGCTAACTTATGTGCTCGGTCGAGACTGATTTTCAATTTGATCAACACAAATATTGTATTTATCTTAGTTGTCTAATAAACACAACTTGAATCACTTTAAAATGTTTTGAAATGAGCAAGTTATGGTCATTTTACTAAAGTCGCACAAATCTGCCTCGCAATAAAATGGGATAGTGTTACTGACTTTCAGCCAACTTATGTGTTTGATTGAGACCGATTCTCAAGTTAATCAAAACACAAAAGTTGTAGTAATTTGAGTTATCTAATAAACATAACTTTAATCACTTGAAAATGTTTTGAAATGAGCAAGTTATGATCATTTTACTAAAGTCGCACAAATCTGTCCGAAAACATTTATGTTCCTAGAGTTCACTATGGGGAATTTGGGATAACCCGCATTGTGCTCTGCGTTTCACACGAGACACTGTAGGTTATCCCAAAATCCTCGCATTGTGCTCTGTGTTTTACATGGAACATTGCGAGTTATCCCAAAATCCCCGCAGTGAACTCTGCGAACAAAAAAATTTTGGGACAGATTTGCGCGACTTTAGTAAAATGACCATAAGTTGCTTATTTCAAAACATTTTCATATGATTCAAGTTGTGTTTATTAAATAACTCAGAGTACTACAACTGTTGTGTTTTGATCAACTTGAGTGTCGGTATTGATCAAGCACATAGGTTGGCCGAAAGTTAAAAACACTATCCAATTTTTATTGCAAGACAGATTTGCATGACTTTAGTAAAATGACAATAACTTGCTCATTTTAAAACATTTTCAAGTGATTCAGATTGAGAATCGGTCTCAATTGAGGGTTTAAATTGATCGAAAGTTAACCTGTTTTGCGTATTTTTCATTTTGAGTTTGGGTTTCTCTGTTATGTTAAGTTATGCATATTTATTGAGTTTGGGTTTAAGGGTTTCGACTTTGAGGGGATTTTGAGAGTTTTCGAGAAAGAGTGAGGAGATTTGAGTGTGGGGAAATATTTGCAAGAGATTTTGAATGGGGGAGGGATGAACCGTTGTCGATTTGAATGGCGGGGGGAAAAATGGATGGTTTTGGTTTATATAGGTGGTGTAAGAAAATATGGTGGTGTGAGAAAGAAAGTAGGTGGTGTGAGAGAGTATAATGGTGTTAGAGAGAAAAAATGGTGGTGTGAAGTAGTCATTGCCTTCTTCTTTTTTATTTTATTTTCCTTTGACTTCAGTTTATTTTGATGTTGATTATTGTTGGCCATTTTATGTTTTTGACTTTGGTTTTCAAATGTTGACTAAGGTCTTCAATTGAATTTGACTTCAACATCGTGCATCTGCGTTCTCAATTTGGACAAGTGTAGGGAGCAACTAGTGGATGATTGCACCATACATTAGATTACGCTTCCTCCCTGGAAAGCAAAATACCATACGAGAAGAACAACGCATTTTTTTTTTTTGAAAATGAGCAAGGGAAAACGGGTTCCCACAACCCACAAATCGATAACTCATTTGATGGATATGAATGAGCTTGTGTGCAGTGGGGGACCTGGGATTTTAGTTAAGGAAGTGCGAAATGACAAATATTATTAGTTGATAATATTAATTATTAAGGGCGGAGCAAAAAAAAATTTCTACCCGAGCTAGTAAATAATAAAGAAAACACAACTATCAAAAGTATATTGCATATACCAAATAGAATATAGTGTAGTCCAATTTTAAGCCAAAATAATGCTACAATATCGATAAACATAGTAAGGGCAATTGAGCATAATAACTATAATATATAACTAAAATTGGAAAATAATTTGGATAAGTATCTAGTTGAAGTAAAAAAAAATCTGAAATTTGCGAACATATTAAGATCCTACTAGAATTTCGCAGAAAAAATTGTTTATATTAGCCTCAAATTTTGTATGAGTTGGCTAATGACATATATTTTCATTGAATTATATATTTATTATTTTAGATATTAATTTCAAATATTTTTTGTGAGAGGTTTTATACCACTAGTGAACAAACAATTCATTTTTTTAATGTTTGCAAATTGCATTGAAAACAAAAAAGTAGGAGGCGTGACACAATGATAGATTGTAATTGTTAATCGCCATAAAGAAATTATACGTTCCAAAATGATCGAAAATAAGGTTTTATTAAACTAATTTTTTTCATGCTTGCAATTACTAATAAAAATGCAGTGAAAAAAATTAGGTGAGTTCCAAGAGTATTGAACTTGGGTCATTTACTAAAAATATTAAACTTCCAACAAATACACCAACAGAGACATAGAGAAATAGTTGAATGAACAATTCTCATATTGTATTATACATTATAAAGTTGGTTTTTTGGTAAGGCAAAGTATTTACAAAATATATTTTGAAAGTTGTGGGGGTGGGGGGCTTAGTAGATCCACCTCTGCTTGTGTGGCAAATGGTAAACGAAACACACTATCACGTCACAAAATATGACAAGATGACTACTACTACTGTTGTCAAAGCCTATGTAGATTGGTCATCAACAAACAAAACAGAAGCTCGGGTGAATGCAAAAGGTCTAAGCACAATCATTATGTCGTCAGTGATGAGATTTTCAACTCTATCATGAATTGTGTGACCTCAAAGGAAACATGTGATAAACTAGCATCCAACAACGAAGGCAACGTTCAACTCAAGGATTTCAAGCTTAAGATGCTAGACACTAGTCTCGAGGTTCTTTGCATGGAAGAAGGATAATCTTTCACCTAGTTCTGGGACAAAATGGAGTGTCAACACCATAGTAGGTCTCGGTGAAAATTTGCGACACCCAGATAATCAAGAAGATTATGAGATGTCTAGCTTCAAAATATGATACAAAGATTTGTGCAAACAAGGGAGCAATAAGAATCTGTCAAAAATCAATCATCAAGAGCTAATTGGGAATCTCAAGAACTTTGACTTGAATTGTAAAATTTGGAAAGCTATACCCGAAAAAGAGAAACGAGAAAACTATCACTTTTAATGATAGCAGTTCGAAGAAGCACCAAAGGACAACATTGATGAGCTATCAGCTTTTATGATCAGGAAGATGTAGAATGTGTCTAAAGATTCTCTATGGAGGAATTGCATAAAAGAGATGCCATGTAAATTTTCCAGCAACAGAAAGTATGACAAAAAATGAAGCATCTTATTTTATGGAAAGGGCGGCACATCTGCCTCGAGATGCATGATATCACTCATCTCGAGGCGGATGGGTGGCTTCCACCCATCCCTCGCCCCTTTCCCTCGTTCCCTCCCTCGACCCCTAGAATTTTCGTAGAAATATTAATCAATGAGTTTACAATATAGTTGACTATTGGTACCCATAGTTTATTTTACTATTGCTACTCGTCGATGTGATGTTTATCAAGACCCTTTATTCAGAAATTCTAGGGAGCGAGGGAAGGAGCGAGACCCATCCCACCCCTCGAGATGCATGGTGTCGCTTATAGAGGGGATGGGTGGTTACACCCATCCCTTGCTCCTTCCCTCGCCCTTACCCTCCCTTGCCCCTTCATTTCTTCTTTGGGGAATTCTAATTGGCGAGGAAACAGCGAGGGAGGGGGGGTGGAAGGATGGGTCTGGCTCCTTCCCACTACTAAAAAATCCCCTTTTGCGATGACTCTTAGCGCGATGAGGGAAGTTTTGTCGCTCAACATTATCCTGGCACGACGACATATTTAATTTCGTCACGCAATTACAAAAATAACTAACTACTTAACGCGACGAATTATTTCGTCACATCAAAACCTCTTGCGCGATGAAGTTAAAGCCTTCGTCCCATACCTAATATGTGACAACGTGTCGTCGGTTAAAACCACATATTTTGTCACCCTAAAATACCTAGGGCTATGTGTCGACCACTTTGAATGACCAACTTGAATATCCTCGGGAGACACACTGTTTGGTCGCATAAAATATCTTACGCGACGACCTGGAAACCGTCGTCGCATCAAATATCTTACGCGATGAACTGGAAACCTTCGTTGCATCAAATATCTTACGCGTCGAACAGAAAACCTTCGTCTACAAATATCTTACGCGATTAACAGGAAGACTTCGTCGCCTAAACTGTAACCGACAAAGTATTGTCGCTTAACCGAAATATTTCGTCGCCCTAAAATACCTATTGCTATGTGTCGGCCACTTTGAACGACCAACTTGAACCTCCTAGGGCGACAAACGTTGTCGTTGCCTAAGAATATCTTATGCGACGAAATGGAAACCTTCGTCGCACAAAGTATTCACAACCAAGATTCGTCACGTAAAGCGAGTAGGTTCATCGCCTAAAACATCCCAGGGCGACGAACGGTGTCATCGCACAAGCTCTGACCTGTTCATCTTCTCCACCAATTAAAATAATCAGATATGCGTTTTTCACTATTTTCTCCTCTCATTTTATTCTTTTTCTCTGATCGATTGATTTTTGTCACTATATACTCCAAACTTCCAGCACTTAATTAGGCTTCGTCTTCTCTTTGCATCGCCGGCGCCTGCCACACCTCCAATCGTCCCTCTCTTTCACTTGGAGAACGGTGAGGAAATTGCTAATTTTTTGAAATTTCATGAAATTAGGTTGCTATCGTGTGGATTTTTGGGAGTGTCTCACATTGTTTTATGAGTGCATACTAGATATTTATTAATTAATAATATCTACATCGTCCACTTGAAGAATTGTAATTGAGATGCTGCTGAAATTTTTCCACATTGAAACCTAATCGCATTAGTGTCGTTAACTCTCTTGAATTCTCATGTTTTGTTTATAAACTGAAAACATGCGTAATGGAAAGACAGTGGATACAAAATCAGGACTAATGATGTGATGAATATTTAAATGGGATCGAGAGCTTCATTGAGTTTGCAAGGGCACATGTCACTGGTACGACGAATCATATCAAGTATCCGTGTCAATGTTGTAACAATTGTTTGTGGCAGACATTCAATATGGTTCGATATCATTTGGTGAGGTATGGGATGATTCAGAATTATACGAGGTGGATTTATCATGGGGTGCAACGAGAATTTGGTTCGACTTCATCGAATTCCCAGCCACTTGTGCCACACATTGAAGAAACGTCCATGAATGATAATGACCAAGTTATGGGTATAATAAATGACGCTTATCCATATGCATCGATGAACGAAGATGGCATTGATGATATGGTAGGCGATACCGTACCTCCCAACATGCTGCAAAGTGAAGAGTTAGAAAACTATAAAAGACTGTTGAAACAAGCCCAACAAGCATTATACCCCGGTTGCATAGAGTTCTCCTTGCTTACTGCCATTGTGGAGCTGATGCATTGCAAAGCGAAACATCATATGTCGAATAAGTGTTTTTCTCATTTAATGGGAATTATGAAGCGGAAGCTTCCGAAGGAAAACGTTTTTCCTGAGGATTATCGTAACGCGCAAAAATTGTTGAATGGTCTTAGTTTGGGGTATTAAAAGATTCATGCTTGCAAATACAACTGTGCATTAGTTTATAAGGAAATTGAAGGGATGGATGCATGCTCTGTGTGCAATGAGCCAAGATATAAGCCTAATTCTGGTAATAAAACGAAGAAAATTCCACAAAAGGTTTTGCATTATCTTCCACTGAAGCCCAGATTGCAGCGACTGTACATGTCGACGCACACTGCGAGTCATATGAGATGGCACAAGGAAGGAAGGGTTGATGATGATTTTTGAGACATCCTGCTGATGGAGAGGCTTGGAAAGCATTCGATACTATGTATCCCGATTTTGCAGAAGACCCGCGCAATGTCATATTGGGGCTTGCAACTGATGGATTTAATCCGTTCGAGAATATGAGCTCTACTCACAGCACCTGGCTTGTCGTTGTTGTTCCTTATAACTTTCCCCCTTGGATGAGTATGAAAAAAGAATTTACAATGATGACTTTATTAATTCCCAATCATCCCGGAAAGGACATTGATGTTTATTTGCGGCTGTTGGTTGATGAGTTAAAAGACTTATGGGAAAATGGTGTACGTACATTTGATAAGTCTACCAACACAATGTTTATGTTGAGAACAGCAGTGATGTGGACTATACATGATTTTCCCGCTTATGGAAATATTTCAGGTTGGAGTACTCAGGGCTATAAGGCATGTTCGATATGCAACGATGATGTAACGTCTGATTGGAACGCGGGAAAGGTTTGTTATATGGGTCACCGTAGATGGTTGCCCCAGGATCATGAGTGGCGAACAAATAAGGAGGACTTTGATGGAAAAATGGAGAACGACACTAGACCTAGAGAATGGTCGAGGGATGAAATTTTGGCTAAGTTGAATAGCTTGAAATTTGGTCAGATTGGCAAACATCCCGATAATCGTGATACTAATTTGCACAGGTCAGCTACACATCTGAACTGGATGAAAAAGAGTATATTCTTCGAGCTTCCGTATTGGTCGAAATTAAAGATCAGATACAACCTAGATGTGATGCATATTGAAAAGAATGTGTGTGATAGTGTGGTTGGGACAATTCTTGGCATCGAAGGAAAATCGAAGGACACTGTGAAAGCGAGGGAAGATTGTATGAACATGGGTATAAAGAAACGGTTATGGCTTAAGAAATTCGGTGACAAATGGGTAAAGGGACATCCATATTTTGCAGTTAAACCGACAGTAAAGATAAAAAAATTTAAGTTTTTTTCTTCAGTAAAGTTTCCAGATGGGTACGCATCTAATATTGCCCGTTGTATGAAAATGAGTGATGGGAAAATGTCGGGATTGAAGAGCCATGACTGCCATGTACTACTGCAACGTCTTCTTCCGGTTGCTATTCGAGGATTTTTGCCATCGGGTGTTGTTGGCCCTATTACAGAATTGTCGAGATTCTTCCAGCAGCTATGCGCAAAGTCTCTGAGCAAATCGGATATAGAAATGTTGCAAGACGATATTATTAACATCTTATGCAAATTCGAACAGATATTTCCTCCAGCATTTTTTACTTGCATGATTCACTTGATGATACACTTACCGGGTGAGGCAAAGCTTGGTGGGCCGATCAATTATCGGTGGATGTACCCAATAGAAAGGTAACTCACATGCTTGTTTTCTAACTATTCTTCATTTATTGTAACGAGTCTGACATCTTTTATATTTTGTAGAATACTAGGCACATACAAAAGGTACGTACGGAACAGGGCAAGACCCGAAGGATCCATAGTGGAGGCATATATTGCAAATGAATCACTTACTTATTGTGCAATGTATCTCCATAATGTTGAGACGTCCTTCAACCGAACTCAACGAAATAATGATGGTGGTACTAGAAGTGAGACACTTTCTGTTTTTGCGCAACTCGCACGACCGTTTGGCGAGCCACCAACAAATGATCAGTTTAGCGATAACGACATGAAAGTTGCGCATTGGCTCATACTCAACAATTGTGATGAGGCCTTGCCATTTTTGGATGAGCATGAAGAACTAATTAGGCGTAAGTATCCTCCACATTTACGGGTTGAAAAGCACCGTCAATTGTTTCCTGAATGGTTTCGCAAACACGTAAGTTGATAACTATAAGAAAATTTGATAATATTGCATTTTTTTATAATTGGTATTCAACATATTCTGAATATATATAATTTTTCTTTTAATAGATGTTACAATTGAAGAAAGTAAATTCAGCTCTTTACGATGATGAATTATCAAAACTGGCGAGAGGTCCTATTCGATCTGAAACATTTTCAGGTTGTTATGTGAATGGTGTTAAGTTCCTGGTTATCGAGCGAGACAATAATTTGAACACTCAAAATAGCGGCGTATCAGTACCTGGCGGGGACGGCGACACAACCGATGTTGATTTCTATGGTAAACTGACATCTGTAATTCAATTAATGTACAAAGATCGTTGCCAGGTGATTTTATTCAAGTGTCGTTGGTTTGATACAAACCCACATAAAGTCGGGAGTATTAAACGAGAACATGGTCTAGTAAGTGTGAACACAAACACACTTTGGTACGAGCATGATCCTTTTATTTTGGCAACTGTGGCAAAACAAATTTTTTATCTAGATGATCCTAAAGCCGGTGGTGGATGGAAAGTAGTCCAGACGATCTAACACAAAAGTATATGGGACATTCCTGAAAAGGCTTCTGATGACGACACCGCTGATCAAGAGAATTCATCTTCAAGTATTCCCATTATCCAACAGCCATTTGAGTTATTTGTCGAACTTCCTCCGATAGATGATGAATATGATGTTGAGGTATCACCTGCAAAAGATGGAGTTTTAGGAGAATCTGAGGCAACCATATCAGATGAATTTGAAGAGAAATCGAAAGTGATTACTCTAGCACTGATTCAGATTAAATACATTTGAAGGAATATAATTTGTTAGGTCGTTTACAAGATGTTAATAATATTATGTATTTTGTTAGTTCATTTAATTAAATTTGTTAATGTACTATGAATTTTTTACCATAAATTTATTAAATGAATGTCGAAGTTCAATTAATTAATTAAATAATGATATAAAAAAATTTCTCTAAAATAAACAAATGTGATGTTTGTGCGACGAAATTAGAATATTTCGTCGCACAAAATGTTCCCCCTTAAAAACCTAGCGCGTGCTTCTAGCGGCAAAAAAATTTGGGTGAAATTTTGAATACTGGCGATAAAGGCTTCGTCGCGCAAATTCAAACCCACGTCTCCTCTCACTCTGTCGTCCTCAAATCACAGCAGATGCAACATTTTTTTTTGAAAGGCCTGCAACATCTCTGAGTTCATCTGGGTTCATCGATTGCTTCTCTGATGTAAAATCGATTGCTTCTCTAAGTTCATCTGAGTTCAAAATCGATTGCTTCTCTGAGTTCAAAATCGATTGCTTCTCTGAGTTCATCTGAGTTCATCTGGGTTCGTGAGTTCATCTGAGTTCAAAAGGATGAACCATTGAAACAATCTGGAATTAATTGGAGGAAGAACTTCATAGAAGAATAAAGGTGCGGTTGATGCTCGATCTTGCTGGAGAACGGCACAATCAGGTATCTATTTCGTCTTAATCGGTCTTCTATTGATTGTTTTGATATATGAACTCTTGCTTGGAGAATTTTTTATCGTTTCGATATATGAACTTTTGTTTGTTCTTTCTGTTTCTTTTTCTTGTTTAACAATACAAAGTTCAATTACTGCTGGAGAATTTAGGTTGTAGGTGACTTAATATGTTTCATGTTTCTCTTTAGTCCTCGGAGTCATCAACTGTTCTTTTAAAACTTGGGAAAGTTTCTCTGTTTCAAACTCTACTCCTAGAGTCATTCAAATCCAAAAATATTTTTACAATTATATTGTTAAGCCAGTGGTTTAACGTAATTACAAGTATGTGTGTTTAGTTGGTGCCTTGGTGGTGCATGCCATACTTTGTTTTCCTTCTCCCTCCGAGGTTGGAATCTCTTTTAATTTGATCAAGTAAGGTGACTAAAGCTAACAACAACAATCTACAGATAGATGAATTGGGGTCTGTGAGAGTGATCATTCATATGGCCCTCCCTCCATCCCTATTTTCTTTGCTTGATTTGGATTGGTTGGTCAAAATAATCCAGATAAGTCCTATATGATTCAAGACACACAACATCTAGGCAGTCTAATTGTGAGACCTGCGTTTTTAAAAAAAAAAATATATATATATATATATATTTATAGGGCGGGGTGTACTCAACAAAGGTGGTGGGGGCACATAGCCACCCACCCCTTTAAAACAGAACGACCCCCCTTTCTTCTTCTTCTCTCTTTTCCCTCTTTTTCTTTCTTTTCTTTTCGTCCAGCGAGCGACGCAGCGAGCTCCTCGCCATTTCTCCAACGGATTTTCGGTGATTTTGGGTGATTTCTTCCCCAATCTCACCTCCTCCTCCTCGGTTCGTCCTCTCCTCTTTCCCCTCTGTATTTCTTAGTTGTTTTTTTTCAAAAAAAAAAAAAATCAGTTTTCTTTTGGTTTGGGGTTTGATCGGTTTCCTTAGCTCCGATCAGCCGTGTTGGGGCCTTGGTGGCGTCCTTGGGAGCCCTTAGAACCGACATGCAAGGTTGTTTTGGGGTTGGCAATTTTTTTTTTTTTTCAAAAAAATCAGGGTGCATGTTTGTTTGGAGGGTTCCTCTACGTGAAATCGGGCTTTGGGTGCGTGGGTGAGCCTCATTTTCATGACTTTGAGTGTCCTTAGACTTTTTTGTGGGTTGTTGCGCAGTTTGGTAGCGATCAGACCGGAGTAGGGAGGGTTTCGGCGCGTTTTCGCCAAACTTTGGGTTTCGGCGGGGTGGTTGCCGATTTCCTATTGCCTGTAAGTTTTCCTTTCAGTCATGCGCCGCTTGTATTTATTTATTTATTTCAGTTTTCGGCTAGTTTGCTCATTTTCGAGTCCGCCTTGCAGTTTTAGAATTTTCGTGGCCCCGCATTCGTGGTATTGCGTGTTTGGAGCTTCGATAGGTAGGAATTGGGTTTTGAAAATCCATTCCGCCAGGTGAGTGGAACTATAATTTTTATTTTAAGAAATAAGTATTTGAATTGAATTTTTACATTATACCGTCAATTGTGTGGAATTGAATCCAAATTTGAAATTCGGAGTTTTCAGATATTTCAAGGATTGTGTTAGTTATGTGTGAATGAATTATGCATTGGACTTTCGGAAAGCATGTTATACTTGAATGAAATCGAATAGTAATTTTGGTGTGATTAGGCTTTGGTGTAATGACATGAGACTTGTATGCTTTGTTGTCGAGTTTGCATAGCATATTGTGTTTTACCGTGAATTTTCGAGTCTTGAGCATGTATGATAATCGACTCGATTTATTGTGGTGATTTGGGTTGGGACCCTGGCATAGTCGTGGTTTTATAAAAATTGCCGAATTGTTTATGATTGCACATTTGTACATTTGGTTATGTACAGACTTGTCATTTGTGCATGTGGATAGTAGTATAAGTGTCTTTACCCCGCTATAATGCCTGTTTGCCGATGCTTAGGAGCTTGCTCGCATCGTGAGTTGGATGGTGCTTGAGATGACTCGCACCTGACATTGTGGACGCTACTGCATGTGGCAAGCTTGCTGAGGTGCAGTGAGCTCCCGCACGCACTTGCCACTATAGAGTGCAGTAGGACGGGTCCCGGAGGACGTGCTTTGGAGATTACTCGCTTTCCCTCCCAGCGCGCTTGATATGGATTATGTTAGGTTGGCCGTGTTAGGCCAGTCGTTCGGGATGTTTGGGTTTGTATCCTGGCAGATGGCACCCCATTAGGATACAAACAAGCCCGAAGTGGTACTGGCGCACGTTGTGGGATGTGTCTGGGTGAGACACATTCGTAGGGTATGCGGATACCTGCGATATGAGACACTTATACAATATTTTACAGGATTTTTGGTCTCAACCTAATTGTTGTACCTAGGAGGCTAGGAGGAATTATGAGATTGATTCATTTCCATTGCTTGATATTTACCATGTTTGAATCATGTGAAATGACCGGCATATATTGAAAACTTGTAGTTATTGTGGAATCTGAAATGTTTGTGTTGTTACTTGAACTTAGAAACATTATCCTTAGAGACACGGTGTGATGTAGACTTTAGAACTTGTTGTTTATTTATTGTTGTCTGGCATGAATTTTTGTTGTATAGTATTCCGTTATTTGTATTTAGTTCGCTCGCACCAGCTAGCTTTGTGCTTTGCTGACCCCGCAAGGGGTGTGCTTCTATTGGTGTGCAGGCAGTGTTGGAGTTCCTGCTGATCGTGGCGCGTAGGCCCGGTTTTCGTTGTAGGAGCATTTTGTGCTTTTTGGTTGTGTCCACCCTGTACGGGTATGTTTTGCTTCCTCTGTGTTTCAGATGTACTATATTGTTAAACTAAATGTTTGTATACTGGTTTTGTCGCTATGACTCTGGCGGGGCGAATCAAATATATATCTATTTTGTTCAAACTTTAGCGTAGTTTTATTTCCGTTTGTTTATCGTTTCAAGAATGTGTTATATTATGATGTTGTGGCCAGTTACGATCCGCCTGTGTGCGTGGTAGTTCACGCATCGGCACGCTGCGATTCCCGTGGCGGGTCGAGGCGTGACACTAATCCAAACAAGTGTTCATCGAAAAAGTAATGGAGGAGAAAATGCTAGTAATTTAGATTCTGAGTAAAATGTAATTCCCAATAACCTGCACCAGATGCACAAGCCATAACCACATGAAATCAAGAAAAATCATAAAACTGACTAACTTTAAGAAACTGTATGCAAACCTGAAGATATGAAGTAGCTGTTGCAGTTCAGAGTCTCCTTGGAAAAGTGCTTTAGTAGTGACAAGTTCAGCTGCAATTCACAAAAATTAAGTTATCCAATGCAGATTGAGTAGTGGGTGGCTCCTAGAAGCACTTCTGGAGCTCGATACCATAGAGTAAGGATCTGTAATATGAAGTCAATTTTGAGAGGCTAATTGAAGTATCCTCTGGGTTCATGAAATCACAGGTAACATGGAATTAGTATCTTTTGAGAGGCTAATCATGAGAGACTTCTTATGGGGATCTTCCATTGATAAAAAGGCTATCCACCTTCTCTCTTAGGATAAAGTATGCATCCCCAAAGAGAAGAAAGGCCTTGAGATCAGAAAAATCATTTCTTTCAATGCAGCTCTGCTAAGACAATGGCTTTAGAGATTTGAAGAAGAGAAGCATGCTCTATTGAGGTCCCTCATTGCTCATAATTATGTGTGTTATATTGACAGTTGGAGGCAAAGAACTAACTACTCTTCCTATGGATGTGGAGTGTGGAAAAGGATCCTCCCTTTGACCAACAACTACTACAGTACTACCCCTTCACATCTTCAGCCCTTGATAGAGGCAACACCATCAACTATTGGTATGATAAATGGTGTGATTCAGAATAAGCTCAAAGAGGTCTTCCTTCCCTTTCTGAACATTGCAGAAATAAGAATGGAGTTGTGGCAGATGTTTAGGATAACTCTCCTCCTCAATGTGGCTAGAAGAACCTACAATGAATGCGAGATGGAAGATGTGGGTAAGCTCCTTGACACTAGTAACTCCGAAGTAATTTCAGATGTAGAAAACTTTGTGGAAAGGGAAGAAGGAAGGATTTTCGGTGGGTAGAATATTTGAATTCTTAATGGGGAAACTGTAACTCTAACTGGCAGCATGTTCATCACTAATAACATCAACAAAGTATGGATTAAACACTTGCCTCATAAGCCTAATTTCTTATATTGGACTGCATTGCAGCAATGAAGAGCTCCTACAATTGACAACCCTTCAGAGAAGAGGCATGACAATCCTTAACCATTGTGTTATGGAATAACCTAGAAGAGACCACTGACCATGTTCTGATCAATTGCACCATTGCCAAGGAAGTGTTGAGGGCTTTCCTTAAGGAATTCAAAATCACCGAACCCATCCAAGGTGCTATTCATGACTGGCTGTTGGGGTGGAAGCATAGCAATCTCTCTACTGTGGGTAAGTGGGTCTGGACCAAGGGAAACCCATTTGAGACATTGGTCACTCTTCTGAAGAGTGCTTTTAATCTTTTAGCAATTAAAGAGGATATATAGCACTGAGGTGTTAGCTCACAAATCCATCATGTGTCCTTTGATGCTTTCATGTTCTGTTGGGACAACTTATTAGCTGTATAATTTGTTTTTATGCTTTGTCCCTGCTTCTATCTGTGAGTTTCTCACTACTTGTTAAACATAAACTAAAATTCATGTATTTATCATGACATAAACTATAATTTGTTAACTCTTTCTAACAATTATGACTCATGCTATCAAAGACAAGGTTTCTCCTTCATTATTCTTTCTAACAATAATCATACCAGGGAGAGACTGTAAACTGTACAAGCTACACAAATTTCCCACAAGGAGTTCCTATGTGAGATGTTTGGTTCCCCATAAACAAACATAGCCGACCAAGTAACTAAAGTAAAGTAATCATGAATGGAACAATTGAAATAATATTTACAAAATGAAAGAAGAGTGAGATAAATACCTTCTTTCCATAAAATGCAATTCCGCCTGATTTGCCATTTGCTGAAACTGAAGCTCCATGTTTGTAGCTAGTCTCCGGTGAATGCGATCCATAAAATTTTCATTTCTAACATCATCAACTTCACTAAACCCTTTCATTTCCATCTAATAAAATCAAATAAGTTCTTCCAAGTGAAATGCAACTGAAGATGGAGACATAGGGTAGCGAAGGAGGAAGAGGACGAGGAGACCAACGGTTTTGCTAGTTCCTTTTGCTATTTTGGGGTTTTTGCGAAGAGGATGAGGATGAGGACGACGAAGCTTGCGAGGAAGTGGAGTTTGTTCGCCAAGTTTGGGACGATACCCGACAAGGAGTGCGAGAGATCGAGGGAGGGAGAGGATTTTGCATTTTTGCGTTTTTTTGTTTTGATTTTTGGTTTCTTTATAAGTTTTTCATATTTATTGGTGGTGTGGAGTAGTCGCTGCCTAATTGAAATGTACGGAAGAAAGTTGGTTGTTTCAACATCAACAAATCCTTGCCCAACCCCCAATTTGCTTCAGGACCACTCTTATTCAACATAGATCATAAATACCATCCAAAGATTCATGTATACTTTCAGCAGGTTGGGGCTGAAGGGAATAGGTTATAAGCCTAATGATGCCGAAAGCTATAAAAGGAAGAAAATAATTAAACTCAACTTTCCTATCTTGATGATTCCTTGTGTAACACAAAACTCTTATCTACAAGGAACTCCTGATCGAAAGTCCAGACAATGCTATGAAAGAGATCATTCTATAGCGAATTCAGAGAGCAGATAAACTGAGATGTGATTATAATCACTTTCTGATATCTGAACATTAGAGCATTGTATATGCTTCAGGTGACCAGAGTTATAACTCAAACATGATGACATGTTTTGAACTAAGATATATTTGTAAAAGTAACCGTTTCCTAACATCCTTCACCCCTTCAAAATTTAGAACAACTTTTTAACCAGGATGTGTAATGGAAGAATCCCATTCATCATCACACACCTTTTCAAAAATGCTTTTGGCAAACATGTCCCATATTGTAAGTTTCATTGCGATTAAAGTCTCAACCTTCATCACGTCATTCCTTTTGTTCAGCCCAGGAGAGACGCTTTATGCCAGGTGATAGTGGAGGTGCAACCTTAAAACCAGTAAAAACACCCACTCAGATGCAGTATCAGTGTTCTAAAAAGTGCTAGGCGGTGAATGGGCGGCGAACAAGTGCCTAGCACCTAAGGGCCTAGGCGGTCTTAGGTTTTGTATTATAACTTTAATAATTTACAAAAGTTAAGCATAATACCATATCAATTACATCTAATCTTATGCCAAGATACATGTGCAAAATTTAAAAACATGAAAAATTAACAATCATGAACAAAATTTATTAAAACTCAAATGACTGAAGTTGGTCATGAAGGGTACTTTATACAAAGTTGAATTTGTGGACAAATATCCAAACCTACTCTTGTATTTTTTTCATCAAATTGCATGAATAACCTCAGTCATGTTTGATAAAATCTACATTACTAAAATTGATACCAGCAGATCCTTTAAGAATATCATTAAGTAATCATCATTTGCTACATTTAGACATATATTGAATAAAAAATAATTAAATTGTTTATTTCAAAAAAAAAAATTAAAGAAAAATAAAATAAGAACACAATCAGCCTTATTACAAAAAAAAACTCGCCCAGACCGCCCAGCCATTAGTCTAGGCGTTTTTTCCAACGCCTAGCGTCTAGGCCGATTTTTGAATACTGTGCAGTATACATGGCAGTGGCGAGGATAGTATCAAATGCTAATTTAAAAGCTTCAGTTAAACTCATTGGTCACCACAAACGAACTGCAGCCTTTATATCAGTTTTTAGACCAGCAAGAATAATACTAACTTCATGCGACCTTACCATACATTACCATTCTCATAAAAACCTAAATAAGGTTTGAAGCTGCTCCTGGATGAAGATCAACCTGAACAAGAGCGAACATGTTCTCTCTCTAAATTGATCAAAAGTTCTCTCTGCCTAGGAGCAGATTTACTCATGCCCCTCCTGTATGGTTTTACAAACAATTATAAACCATGATGGTATCATGCCCCTCCTGTCTGGTATCATAAATTCGGGTGTAACGAGCTTCCTTCTCCTCAAGATTGTTTATCTGGAGATCACAATATCATTGTAGCAGAGAACCATTGAACTGAAGTAAAGAGAATGAGGTTTCAGTAACTTTCACTTAAGAAGATACAGACTGAGTGAAACACTTGGAACAGAAGAGAAGATAATTTGATTGAATTTTATCACTGACTATCATATAAATGAAATTTTTTGTACTTGCTCCTCCTGTCTTGAACCCCTTTGGGATGGGATGAAGTCTATACCATCCCCGATCCCGAAAAAAACGGAATGGGATCAGGATGAGGTCTATCTTGTCCCGTGCCCACCCCTAAACATTCCCCTTAACTATCTTGATGTCTCATTTCAAGAAACTGATTCCCCCCAAGAGATTTCAGCAACTTTCACTTGAGAAGATACAAGTTACACAAGAAGACAAAGACTGAGTGGCTTACTTGGAACAGAAGATAATTTGATTGATTTATATCACTGACTCGCATAAATGAAACTCAAAACAAGAAAAACAATAAGAATAGGACACGGCCAGTAGATTGTAATAATGGGAAGTTTCTTTTTCCTGTCTGGACCTTTCTCTTGGTGCAAAAACAAAGTTATCCATCTTGAACCAGGCAGTGTGAAGGTCAATGAAGAACCAAACAATGCATAAAAAGTTCGTACTTTATACATGTAGTAGGGTGTCCAAGCTTTGACAAGAAGGTCCTTTGATTCATTTTCCATACCAACCCTAAGTATACATAAATCATGAAGTGGTATGAAGCTTTGATAAAAAAAGGTCCTTTCTCATTTTCCATTCTTATTGATGCAAGGAGATGGCTGTAATTTGTACCGCTTGCTTAAGAACATTCTGCTTTGCAGGCAAGGGAGAAAGGTAACCGGATCTGATCAAATGAAGATAAAATATTGAACAAGAGTAGATAGTGTGCAAGGTTTAACTGAAACTGATATAGGACCGTAACCCACAATAACTTACAGGAAGACTAATGCCGAATCTTCAAATACTCAATTCACCATCATAAAATAAGGCAAAAAAATGTACTATACATATGCCCAGTGAATATTGAGATGGTTTTTTTTTAAGTATAGCAAAGAGTCATCTAGAATTCCTTCCAGATTCCCCTTTACATCAAAGAATCCAAATGATAATTGTTAAAAAAAAATTAATAATAATGTCAGTCTCCTGATCTACATTTTCCCCTTTCTCTTGTCATCTATAGCCTGTATACATAGACAAATAAAATAAACTAAGTCAAAAGTGCAAATGACAGCTAGTTTATAGCCATAAACAAGGGCAATGTATTTATTAAATTTAAAAAATAAATAAATAAAAAGTGCCGGATACGTTCTTGAATCTCATGGATACTCCCATTGAATACTTCATGCTTAGATCATCAAACTTTTTGCATATTTTCAAATTTTCACAAATGTTACAAGCGTAGTATGGCAAGCTACTAGTAGTACATGAGTAGCAATCTTGACCTACGAGAACACTTATTGCTGAAAAAGTAAATAATTTTTAACGTATATGCATATCCCCAGCATCTCCCATTTTCATTTTCATTTTTGCTAACATGTCCAATACCTCGTATCAGTATCATACCCATATCCATATCATTTGTTGCATAGGTTTGTAGTAGATAATACCAAAGATGCAAATCACTAAAAGCTATACAGCTATTAATATTCATATAACTACAACAATTATTGAGACTTCATTGTAAACTTAACCGCTCTTTGCCATGGTGGTACCATCTCCCACTTCCTCCCAACTTCCGCCTCCCACAAAACCCCCGCACACCTGACCTGTCAGGGTTGGCCGACACCACCGCCTCCCACAAAACCCTCTCACACCTGACCTGTCAGGGTTGGCCGACACCGTTGATGGCATCACGCATCCCCATTTCAGCATTCAACCAAACCCTACTCAACCCTTTTCCCATCGTGTCATTGTGAATGGGAAATTTCCAGCCCTTCATATGACCCTTCCCAACCTCACTTCTTGTGGTTTTGCCCATGAGGATGTTCTAATTGGGTACATCAACCAGGATAAGTTTTGGGAGGATCATTTGGATATTTCAAAGCCTTGACAACACAATAAATTTGAATGGGACCTTTCATCATCATTGCAGAGGTACAAGAGGAGAAGGCAGCAAAGGAATAGGTTAATAAGCATGTCATTCATAATTTCTTAGAGCAGAAATTAACCTATGGGTCTTTTAAGAACTCCTTATCTAGGGCATGGGGAGTCAAAGATTCCACTATGATTATTCACGGTGATAAAGCATTTATTAAGTTCCAAAACAAAGGAAAGGTCCTCGAAATAGGACTAATACATATAGCTAGTAGGCTATTTTTTATTCGACCATGAACCCCGATGATGGTCGATGGACAAGGGAGTTTGAAGTGTTGACTTCATAGTTTTACATATTTGTGTACCGGTCGATACGCCAGACGGTATGTACCAGTGTACCGACAAGTATATACTAGTTTATCGAATGTACTAGCCGATACACCACATGTACCGTACCAGTCAAGACCTATTTTTAGAAGCTCAATTTTTATTTTTATTTTGCTTTTTCCACTTTTGACCCTTCTCTTATCCCTTATCAACCCCTTTAGTTTTACAAAATACCACTTCAACTTTTCTAAGAGAGCTTTTGAGAAGAAGAAAAAAAAACAACGACGACGACAATAACAACAAAAAGGGCTCTCATGTAGAGAAATCACCAAAATCCACATATATCACTCCTCACAACTCAGAATCACAATCCGCCTTCGTGGGTAGTTTTCTTTTTCAAATGAGCACTAAGGCATGACTTTGATCGAAACTTTGAAGCTTCCACGTAGAACTTCTAGAGGTGGCCATTGTAGGTACCTTTGTGTTATTTTTTATAGGGGTGGGCAAAAACGGATTTAAATTTGATTAACCGACCGAACCAATTTTCAATTTCGGTTCGGAGTCGGTATACGGTTCTGACAAACCGATTAAAGACCGAACTGATCGATTAATTAGATATATACAAGTGTCAATACCTAATTGGTGCAACAAATGCCCAGCGGTGCACCCTGTTGCACTGAATCGCGCCCAAAAATAAAAACCCAAAACGCACACAACCCTTTCTCTCTTTCACTCTCAAATCCAAACGACCGCCAAACCCTAAACTTAAATCTTCTTCTTTCGATCTGATCATCTGAGACTCCAACACCCTTTTGCACTAAAGATCTACACGCTCTTTCGATCTCTCTCACTCTCTCAGCATTCATCATCAAGGGTAATTACAGTTTGTAGGTTCGATTTCTTCTTCTTATCTTTTTCAATTCCATCTATCTTGTTTGTTGTTGGATCTATCTTGTTGTGGTTTGATCTGCTTGTTTGTGGTTCAATTTCTCTCTTTCGATCTCTTGTTTGTTGCTTCGATATCTTGTTTTGTTTGTTGTTTGTTGTTTGTTGTTTCGATATCTTTCAGCCTAACTGATTCGAAATTCGGTCCAACCGATTTCATCGGTTTACAAATGAAAATTTCGGTTTCAGGCAAACCGAATGAAATTGGTTTGGGTCTCAAAACCGAACCAAACCGACATTGCCCACTATTTGCTTGTGTGATTGTGTGGACTTAAATTGCTTACTAGCAGTGGTGATGATTAAAACAAGACAACATTGCAAAAAAGTTCCTAATGGGTGGAACAAATGTAAATGTAAACATTGTTTGAAAGAGTTGAGTGGAGGCATAACAAGAATGAACATCTAGCAAGATGTCGCTGTGTGTACTTAGGTACCCAAAGAGAATAAGGCATACCTTTTAAGATGCTTAATGATTTGGCTACAGAACAAGAAACTGAAGTTGTAGTTGATGTTAAGAGGGATGAGAATGATGTGGGTGGGAGTGGTCCTTTATGATGGGTGCTTTCATTCAAAGTGATTTTTCTAGACGTTTTTGTTTAAATGTCGTATTTGTGTCATTTATATGCTAAATATGCATTTCATAAATGATATATTTATATATGTGTGTGTGTGTATGTGTATATAAATTTTTCATATATCTTATGATATGCATTACCATACCATTTATATAACATAAATTTGGGTTTCCGAGATACGATATTAGAAACATTTTGACAACTATGATTAATTTCAATACCAATATGAACCACTTTGAGGAAGGTGTCGTATTCCTATTGAATCCTGTAGATCTTCAAAGAATAGCTAGTGTTGTTGGAATACCTCTAATGCTAGATTGAGCAATTGAGATAAATCAGACTTGTTTTCGCAAGGGTTTGTGTGGAAGTTGCCAGTCAATCTTCAAAGGATATATACCATAGCAACCAATGGAGAGTAAATGAGCTTAACAGAAGTGGAATACTCCTGGTTACCACTTGAGTGTATTCATAGTCCAAGGTTTAGTCATGGCTTCAATGATACCACAATATTCATGAAGTATGGCCACCTTTGATATGCAATAACGATTTGGAGCCAATGTGCGAAAACAATAATAAAAGAATAAACAATCAAAGTTTTTCCAATCCTTCTATTATATTATTAGAACAAACTCTTTTGAGGCTCCTGCCTTTGGTAACTAACAAAGATTACAATACTCTCAAGAACAAACTCTCGAGGTTGCTTAACAAGCTCTCTAACATCTCAAAAACAATTCCCTTGAGGCTCCAACTTTTGAAGAACAAGCTCTCTTGAAGTTCTAACCTTTGCCATCTTAGTAGCTAAGAAAGATTAAAATACTCTCTCAAGAACAAACCCTTCAAGAGGCTTCTCCCTCATGAACAAACTATAAAGGCTCTCTCTCAAGAACAACTCTCTTGAGAGTTCGACTGAAGAAGCTATAAAAACACTCTCTAACCTAAATCCTTTGAATTTCTTGTGTGTTCCTAGATGCCTTCAATCTACATATAAAAACACTATATATAGGCTAAACAAGTCCAAACCAAACAAGGAAAGCTTACTCATAGGAAAGCATTTCTATATTGCTCTCCTTATCCCTCAAGGAGAATTTTCTTGTTTTAACCAAACAAGAAAAGCCTAATCCTAATAAGAAACTGTTTTCATATTACTTTCTTCGTCCCACAAGAACTTTCTTGTTTCAACCAAATAAGGAAAACTTACTCCTAATAGGAAAGTGTTTCCATGTTACTTTCCTTGTCCCTCGAGGAGAAACTTTCCTTATTCTCATTTCCTAATTAATTTAGAAAGCCTCCTTGTCTTAATTGAAAAAGAAACCTAATTTAATATAACTTTTCCAATAATTAATTAAGGAAAAGTTATCAAAATAGAAAACTTTTCTTAATTAACTACTAAGCTCCTAAAGGAAGATAGTATCAACCTTCCGAGTAAAAAATATAAGCCACTGTGAACAAGTAAACGCAATAATAACAGGTCAAACACTAACATGAGAGGTTATGGTTCATGATACCTTGCTTTGGAAAATTCTCAAGGTCAGCACAAGCGTGTCACGCATTCTGCATAAGGAAATGGATATATGATCACATCAGGTAAGCGGTAAGACACATGAAAAAAAAGAGGGAAAGTACTCATTTAAACTTCCAAAGCATTCCAAATTCACAAGATTAAAAAAGACCTAATGTGTACTTTAGGGCCTTAGGGGACTAGAATCTCATCACATGGACTCTTGATGATATTGTGTAATCTTCTCTTATGCATCTTATTTTGCTTATAATCCTTGGGCGTCAAGTTATATATATCTTCACGAATGAGACAAAACTACTTCAATTACCTTTTTTATTCCGTTTCCTTTTTTTCTTAAGCCTCAATAAATTATGAGTTCAGAACTTTTTTGTGAAGAATAAGATAGTATAGAACAAATGGAAAAAAGTTGGAATTCATAAAACCATGATAATCAATAAAACTGAGCCTAGAAAACACAAATGAACATTGATTTAATAAAAATATCTCACAATGTATCAACAAAATAAAAAAGGTTATATTGTAAATGTGCTGGAGGCCACAATATTACCTATAGTTTAAAACCATGTCCACTGATGATAAGTACTATACTGATTAGAGAAGTACACTGACACAAACACTTTAAAAGTATGTTTACTATGTTAAGAAGCAAAATATTTAATTATTTTTGTTTAAAAGTAGAAGAAGAAACAATTACTCTTTAACAGTTATATAATTAATAATTTCAAAACAGAATCATTCATGAAATCTCTAATAACATTGTATTCTATTACCAATAGAAAATCCCTTAGAATAGCAATCCCACTAGCAAGTACAATAGCAATAACCTATTATCATAATAGGTTGTACAATAAGATCGGTTATCAAGGATGGCAAAAATCAGGCAGCTTGGATCCCCTCTCATCACAAGATAGACTAAAGCCATTTCACTTGACTTATGGATGGGAAGGCACGGGGACAAGCACCAAGAGCAGCCTCAATTGCAGAATTTACAACTTGCAAATTTTTAGATTGAGAAATAAATAGTAAGAGAATCAGTAGCAAGAGTTTAACTACAAAGAAAATTGCCACAAAAAAAATTAATAAAGAAATAACACCAAATGTTCACTAGATTGCACATGGAGACCACACAAGCCCTTGATATGCAAAAATGACTCAGGAGTCAGATTCTCGTAACCAACATGGTAACAGAAGTGGAGAAAGAGAGTTAAACAAAAATAAATGGGCTCATTAGACATATCTCCCCCTCCCCCAAATACACAGAAACCACTAAAGTATCTTCATATTCCGAAACTTCCCTATATTCATTATCACTGAAAGCAAAAATCAGAGGCAAATGTAATTTTAGTTGTATTTACCTCTTGATAGATTTGATCATGGAGTTTCTCTCAATCATTTCTTACTTTGAAGAATGAATGGTCAAGATTGAACCCCTAAAAGAAAGTATCATCTTTCCCACACCACCACACCTCCCCATCTGTCACCTCATCCTCATCTTCTTCCTATGTCTCGTACTTATCACCGTACTTTTTTTTAATTTGATTTCCTAATAACTAATAACCCCAATTCCTATAAAAGAACTTTCATCTTTGCATGTTTTGGCCTCCACAATAGTAGTAGCACCACCGCCAACCATAACCTCTCTCATCCTTACCACTGCAACAACTACACTACACATGGTGGGATCAATGTAATCACCTAGGTTTCTGCCAAGTGTTCTGGATGAGTTAACATTTTGTATGATCTGCGAAGAGTTCAATGCAGTTGTCCGTCAAGTGTTAGTTGAGCAACATTTGATATAATCTGCGAAGAGTTGAATTCGATTTTGATAAAGAAGACACTAAGTCACGAGCTTTGAATTCAGTTTGAAAAGATGTCACAGTATGTATATGGAGATAAGCAACTGCTGAATGTCTTCATCTAGTTCTGACTTCTGAAGCATTTCTTATCGGGGATTTCCATGCATTATAAGCTTGTGCTTGAGTTTTGCTCTGCTGTTAGATTTGTTTTGATGCCCAAGTTTTTGCAATGGCCAGATGAACAAGTATTGGATAAAATCAAGACTGAATTTGAATGTTGTTAATGGAATCCCCAATGATTCAGGTCAATGTACACCACTCACAATTCCAATTATCACGCCAAAGGTGAAGGAGTCATAGGGGATGAATGTTAGAAGAGAAGGTAGAGCTGGCAGAGAGCAACCCAAATAACACAATCACCAATGCAGAACTTTGTGGGAGAGTTGGTTTTCAGCTATGGTTACGAAAAAGACCACCATACAAACCAATAGAAAGAGAAACAACCAAAATGTTGTCATCTTCGTCTTCTGGGTACGATTAAAATTTCATGCGTCTTTTACATATTATGTTCCTTTGACTTCATCACTCCCTTATGATGAAACTTGTGCATCTTGTTGTCATGAATGGCATCAGAGCAATTAAAATACGAGCCCTACTTCTTCAGGTAATCTACAAAATATCCTTGATCAAAATAAGCAGGAATTTCCTGCTTCACTAATGGAATAAGGAGATCCCAATTGCAAGGATCTGTTTATTTTTTTATGAACCCCAGGTACTTAATATTAACAGAAGAAAAGTACTTCCCCAAACAAAAGTTAGTTGATATGAAAGAAACATACACATAAATTTATATTCAAAATTAAGAACATCAGCATAGTTATGTAGTACACACCTGACATCATTATGTGTGCTAAATGGATGAGATGTACCATCAGAGCATGTCAAAACAAATTGCGTTGAGAGCCCAAAAGGAAGCTTGATCTGCATTGTAAACAGTAATAATTATTAAATAAGCTTTAGGTGGTATCTGATTTCCATATTTATTCGAATTGGGCTTAGACAAGTGCATGGAATAATAGGTGAGTTGAATAAATTTGGAGTCGGCACTCCAGAACATAAAACCAGTGCACACATTCTCTGACAATAGTTTCCAAGCAGTAAATAGAGAATAGATGTAGAACAAAGAACTCTTTGACCAGATTTCATTCCCTTACAAATGTCCATGAAACAGTGCAACAAGAATTTATAAAAGTGCAACAACTCCAAAGTATTTATAAAACATGTTTTACATGACTAGCGGATGGTCATACTGAGTTAACTCAATTTCAACAAGTCATATTTTATGAGTTTCTCAATAAATGATTTTAAAGATGGGTGCATGATCTCGGGTAATACATGTTCATGAAATAATCCATATTTACTGATTCTGTCCGCAAAACAACTGCTATTTTTCTAAAATTATGTGTATTTCAACAAGCATCAAGAAATTTGTAACATAATCTATTCTTTGTATCTTTGTCAATTGAAGTTTGAACATTTTCCACTTAATCATTCTAGAATGTCTAAGAAGATCTCTGGCAACAAAGAGGTTGAACGACTACAATTCTAAAGCATGCCTTAGTGCCGTTCAATGACCATAAAAAAAAATATAAAAGAAAAGAACATACTGACAACTCGGCAGAATATTTCTCCTCGATTATGACAACATCCATACTATTGATCTTAACTTGGTAGTTGGATCGTTTCAAAACGAAAATTGTTGGCTGCCAAACCTCTGAAGAATCTATCTGACAAATGTTCCAAGAAAAATTGTACATCAGAATAAGAACATAAGTTAAATTAAAAACAAATAATTTATATATATATATATATATAAATAAACAGCTTGGACTGCAGCACCACAGGAGATGAGTTTATCTCAAGTTAGTTCATGACTCAGATGTCATGCAGATATCAAACAACAACAGATCAAGGGTTCTAATTTGCATGCATTTTAAATCCTTTACACTTCATTCATCTTCCCGACTCAAAAGTCCTTCAATCCATACTCTCAACCAAGTGCCTCATACGCTCAACCAAGAATTGTCTCTGAGAGAGCTCTAGGGCATGCTTTCTTCTCAATCTCTTATCTTCTCTTCTCTTCCATGCGGCTTCTTCAAATCTCTCTCTCTCTCAAGATCTCACAAGGGTTTGGTGAAGCCCAAAGGTAAAGTCTTTTTAATCAGAAGTGTTTTACAATTGCAAGCAGGGATCATTGCATTCTCCCCCTTCATCTCTCTGTTTCGATTCAGAAACCGAACCAACAAATCAGCCCCTCCCTCTTCCCCCTTCACCCAATCACACCACACTCTCTATTATCTTCTCTCTTTAATTATTTATTTCCTTTCAGGTTTTGTGCAAATCAATTTAGGGAGTTCTGGGGGAAATTTTAGGTTTTGAGTTGGGAAATTGATTGAGGGCTTTAACCCCCTAAAGCATTTAATCTTAAGGTTTATGGGGAAATCAATTGGGTTTTGAAGATTTGGAGAATTAATTAGGGGTAGAAACCCATTTCAAGTCCCTTTCTAATGTATTAAGAACATATTATATTATCGCTGTTTCTATAGGTAAAACAGAATAATGTTCAACTGTGGTAGGGTAAAATTATTGAAAAATATGTAAAGAAAGGTTTGGAATGATTCAGATGACTGCAACAAGGAATTTCAAACAAAGGTAATGGTGTTTGATTTCATGTATGTGGTGCTGTTTTATAAATGTGGTTAGGTCTTTGTAGGGACATCGACATTCCAAGCATTCAGTTTTGCACTTTGTTCATGGTTGCCATCTTTTATGCATGTACCTTTGGTTCCCACTTAAGGTTCAAATTGCAGATAGGAGGATAAAAAAGAATTTAGTTTTTGTTAGAATGGGTTTTAATGTTATTGTTTGAAGTGATTTTTGAGATATAGGGGGAGACTTTAACAGTAACTGGAACTTGGGGAGATTAGAGATCACCTTATCAATTTTTTGAATTTTATATCTCTCTATTGTACTTCTATACCTTAAGCCTGTTTTAAATGGCTTAGAAACTTTAATTTGTGCCTGGGAGATGGATTTGGGGAATTTAGTGTCTTTTTCTAATTTGTTTCGTTTCCAATTTACCACTTGATCACTCATTCTATGTGTGTTTTAAATTTTTAAATGTTAATTTAAATGCTAAATTCTAAAAAATAATAATAATAGTCAAAGTTTTTCTAAAATTCTTAAAATTAAATGCCAAACTTTCTTTCGTGCCAACGACATGGGGAATACAATAATAATAATTAAAAAAAAAATTTGGCTGAAGAAAATTTTGTTAAATATTCAAAATATGTACACACAAAAAGAACGAATGAAGTTCAGAAAAATAGCATTGCAAAATTTCAGCAGATGCAGATTTAAAATGATATTACAAGATTGGAATCTGTATTACATGTTTTAAGGCACTCCATGCCTTGAGTTCGCTGAAAAGCCATATTTGGTGCTGCAGAGTGCAGACCACTATATGCTTATCATAGGTGGGCTGTTCACCTTGAGTATTTTAAATAGGTGGGCAGTGAAGTAGAATTCCCGTGTATAGCAGAAGCCACTGAAAATTGGCATCTAGCCCCGGATAATATTGTAGGATACCTCCCCAAAGAATTGAGTTTGCTCGTTGATCTCACATAGCCCCTTATTCACCTCCACCACCACCATCACCCATTTATATACCTCCTCCACCACCACCACCCATTTATTCACCTCTGCCCCCACCACCCACCAATTCATCTCCACCACCACTCACATATTCATCTCCTCGGCCACCACCACCCACCAATTCACATCCAACATCACCATCTTCATCCCCATCTCCAACTCCTCATGTTCACTCACCATCACATAAATCACCTCCTTCACCCACACCTTCACATTCACCACCTCTATAGCCAATGCATTCTCCCCCTCCTCCACACAATCCATCCCCATCACCACCTCCGTGCGTAGAACCACCTCCACCTTCACCTCCCTCCCTCCCAAGTCCCGACCACCGTGTAAAGATCATTTTCCACCACCACTTGCCACTACCTTCACCCTCGCCTGCTTATCATTCACCGCCTCCACCGCCAATTGTATACAATTCACCACCTCCACCTGTACCAGATCACCACCCCCACCTTCTTCACCTCCACCTTCACCAGTTCATGTGCCATAGGATTCTTCTCAAGGCAAAAGCAAAAAGTAAACAGTATTTATATGGTAAACAAATGAACCTCAACTGTTTGTGTTCCCTCAATAGTTCTTTTTATTAAAGAAATTAAGAAACTTAGGGCATGGGATCAAAACAACCTAAGGTTCAGCTTGTACGTAAAAGTGTGAGACAACTTTGATGACTAAGCAGATTCCGACCCTTTTCTTATATGCATATTCCAGGATGATAATAATAATAATAATAACAAGTATCCGTCTTGTAGCTCACTTCAGGCAATATGAATAAACCAAATGTAATATCTTCTATGAATAGGGAAGCTTGCTTGCCAGGCAGGAAAAGAAGTAACGAAATAAGACCACACCGAAAAGGGCGAAGTGACGTTAGGGCAGAATCCGGGCAGGGTGCTTCGGCATTAGTTATTGTCTAAGTTTCTGTATCCACCCATTCCTTCAACATAGAGCGTGGAAGTCTTGTTCCGTCCTTTTCTACGGAGTTAAGCTTCAACATCTGCTAGTGTAAAAGTGATAGGTGCAGTAAAAGCACAATGGTCAGACTAAATAAACTTCTAATTTGGAGAGTGGATCAACTCGATCTCTGTGAACTCATCTCCAACTTGAATGGTTGTTGCTAGGACTACGAAAGGGATGGATACTAGCATAGCCACTAGCGGGACTCCAACGGATCAAAAAAATCACTAATAATAACAATAATAATGATAATAATAATAATAATATCAGTATGACTCTTGGCATCAAATAGATCAATTGGTCACAAGTTACATCACCTCTCCTTCAAAAGAATCCCAAAAAAAAAAAAAAACAAGCCCTAACCTTCATTCTAATCCTACCAGGCCTTAATACGGATTGGCCCAATTATTTTAAAACATAAAGTTTAATAAGAATAAATAAAAATAAATAACCCAAGTTCCTATATTCTAATCGGAAGCAAACCTTATTCACTACAACACTTTGAAAGATGCAGTGCTTTTGCACCCTCAGGATGATCATGAGAAGATTGGTTCCTTTTTGTATCCTATCTTGTGATTTTTGGAAGAGCCACCGCCACTTAGCGTAGTGAAAATTAGGGCAGAAAAAAGATGGCATCTGAAAGGGGGCTTGGAGGTTACGTCCAATGGAAATGTTCTTAAAATTCATAAATCAGGAAGACAAAGACAAAGCTCTGGAGGCTGAACCATTTAAGGTGGGAAAGAAGCTAATAGTAGTGAAACGTTGAATCGGGACCTAAAGTCCCTCATGAAAGGCATTGTGTCTCTTCCTTTCTGGATATATTTCCTGCTTGTATGTACAGCAGAAACGGACTCAATCTAATTGCTAGCCCTATTGGAAAAACCATAAGTTTGATCAGGCAACTCCTGCAAGAGTGTGCCTCACATTTGACCAGTCACAAGGTGTCGAGAGGTAGAAGATGGGAAAATCTGGTCATTTCTGCAGTTGTTAGAGGCATCTCTAAGAGATAGGAAGGTGCTGAAGAGAAGGGGATTTAGCTGCTCATGGAAAGAACATAAGTTGTTGATGATCCAACGGTGAGGGTCTCGCCACATGAGTTGGAAGAGGACATTGGTTTGGGGAGTTTCTGGCTTGCTGCTTGAGGCTGCTTTGACAGGGATCAGGCTTACTGCTCAAGTGAGTCAAGTGGCCAAGGAGAAAGTGGGTAGAAATTATATCCTGAAAAGTTAAGTTGCTTTTATAGAACAATATCAGGGTCTCCCAGTGATGTGAAGTGGAGAACGTGTGGTTGAAATCATAACTCTCATTTTCGGCCTTTTAATACTCCTACATCTAACGTCTGTGTGTGGAAGTCTTGTAGATCACAGGCCTTCGGATACTAATCATGGGCCTGCTGGTGAATCTCTGAAGGCCAACTATGTTGAATGTCAAGGAATCCTTCAGCCTCTTGAGATATTGAGCTTGGTCCTTCTAATGACACATCAAAGACTGCTCAAAGGGAGAGCCCTCTTTCAAGTTCAATTTCAAAGTGGAAGCTTGTGGCTTTCGAAGATAAGAGGTAGCATCAGTAATGATGGGTGGACTACAAATGTATCGAATTTGACGTATCTATGTTTCTTTTTAGTTTCTTTTTGTGTTTTCAGGGATTTACATTGAAATCCTCTAGTTATCAATATCTCATTATTAGGTTGTCAAATTTTTACGACTTTGATTGTTGAGCAATAGAATCTCAATTTACTCTGGAAAAGGTTGTATAGGATGACGCAATATTTTCACACAGGGCACTGAAAATATAGTAGAGGAGTTTCTAACAAAAGCATGGTCTGAAGCTCACGCAACCTACCAAGAGCAGTACATCAAATGTAGCTTGACCTGATGAGATATAGGTCTCAATCTCCTCTTGCATATCTGGATCTGTAGTACATGGAAAAATAAATCTTTATTTCCACATGAAACACAATAAACTTAAATAACACAATTACCACCCGAGATATAAAAGCATAAGACAGCATTGCAAAACATATAAAAAAAAATAGAAAATCCGTAATGTTAATTGATTTATGGTACAATAAAAAGGAAGCAGGTTCATTGTACTATGTTCTAATAATATCCAAATCTGAAATTCTACAACTGGTTCTCTCTTATTTCCCTTCTCACTCATATCTTGATTTGATTTGCTGGTATTCCTTTTAAAACTGCATAAGGATGCAATGTACAAAGATAAAATAATATTTTAATAGTTTGGAAAAATATTTTAATAGTAGTGCCAGTTTTAAAAACTAGTAGTGCTACTTAATAATAATTTCTGAAAGCATTTAAGTTTCAATCGTTTATACTTCAAATTAGTGATTTTCCACTCACATAGGCACAGTATATAAAACCGAAAGAAACAATAAAAAGATGTAAGATATAAATATTGAAAGTAACTATACTCACCACAAGATATTTTCTTCTGATCATTCGCAAAAAGCCTGACCAATTTCCCCTACAAAGATTAAATCCATTAGCTTTGGTTTAGAATTAGAAAAATAATTCACGATCCCCCCCCCCCCCCCCCCCCCCCCCCCCCCCCCCAAAAAAAAAAAAAAACCAAAAAAATCTATAATTAAAATAATATTGAATGGAGGAGATTTATCTAATTGACATGGGTCATAATTAGAGAAGAATAATTGTGATAAAAGTGTGACAGTACTAAGAGAAAACATGAGAAATGAGATGCAATCTAATTATGTGAAAGCACAAACTCTTTGGAATACTTATCGTACCATGTCCGACACTGACACTCGCCCGACACGCATCGGACACATGATCAATGTGTCCTACATGCATCCAACACACCCAAAATTTGGTTAGAATACAATCATGCCTCGACAACTAACTTTATTTTATTTTGTACTTTTAGGTGGATGCATATAGTCACCTAATTTGAAGGTTATTAATCCATCTAAAGTGAAAAAACTTTCAGTTGCAATGCAAGATAAAAGAGGGCAATGAGGCATAGAAGTAGTCTATGCTTCTTATTCTCCCCTTTGCTTCTTATCTCCTCTACTTCTACACTACTCTACTTTACTTTTTTCTTGCGACAGAGTGCCATCTTCTTACTTTTTTACATCTTCTCAATAATTTTTTACATCTTTTTTTACTTTCCACCACAATTTGTACTTCATTTTCATCTTCATACTTGTTCTTTTTTACTTAAATTCTTTCCTTATTATATTATTGTTTATGTTCATATGACAAAAGATGTATGACATGTCCCGGAGTCTTGGTTTTTGGAAAATTGTCAAATCGCGAGTCGTGTCCATGTCCTACAGGGCACGCATGCCCGTGTCTGTGCATCTTTACGAATCCACTTTTCAGGTTATAGTCTAATATAATCTAGAACTAAAAGTGAAATCAAGAAAACACACACTATTTCCAAATTAAATAAATTGAGAAAACTAACAAAAAAAAATTCATTCAAATCACGCCCATCCTAAAAGCATGGCCTAAAGGCCTTATTTATAACTAAATTTGTTGTTCAACCCAGTTTCCTAAACCCCACTCTCCTAGCAAATCCCTAACCTTAATTAATAATTTGGACTTACCGGCCTGACCCAACAACTAAATTATATTTTATTTCCATCATCCTCCCCGAGTTGAAGAAGGGTCCTCGAGCTTGAAGCTGAAATAGTCAAGTGAACCTAAATAACCAATCACTCAAGCCGAAGTACACACATAACGAACGTCTTTGACAATTGCCACAATACACAATTGTCTGAGCTAAAAAACTTGCATCGGTCATCCAACATTGTTAAAATGTAGCACATATCATCCATGTACATTCCCTTGGTAACAACTCGTTGAAGTAAATGGAATTGGAAGAAATAAGGAACACAGTTGCCAAAATATTAACAACCTGCACAAGAGCTTCTAGATGCACAATTTCCCATTAGCTCTCTCCACAAAAGACCCATAACATGGGTCAATGTAAACAATCACTGCTTTGGCCTCCATGGGAACATCCTCATCTTGGCCAAAATGGGAAAGAAATCACTTGTCCACCTTTTGGAAATCAAGTATGTGTGACACCCTAGATGCGGCTGTGGGAGTGGGATGAGGGTAGTTTTGTGTTTAACTCTAATTTCCACTATTGGATCTTTCTTACTCCCTTGTCTTCGCTCTCTCCAAGTGTTCATCAATCTTTGAAGCAAGGTCCTTCCATTTTTAAATTCTCTCTAAAATTTCACTCTCTCCAAGTGTTCATCAATCTTTCTAGAATTTTTCCCTAGTGCCATAGTAGGGAACCATAGTGAGGTGTGTATTATTGGCCAATATGGGGAGGGGGCCTTAGTAGTGTAAACCGGTTCAGGTTCAAGATAATATGAGTCATAGGTGTATTACAGTTGTGGATAGTAGGAATGGGTATAATTGCTATAGGGCACACGAGATATAGGTATTGATTTGGGTTTGGGTTATATTGGTATTGGTATGACTATGTAAGATAATATGGGTATAGGTAATAATATGGGTCACCCATCTCTTTTAGTGGGTGCTCTTAGTGGTCCTAGGGTGTACATAACCGATTGTTCTGAATAAGGGAGGTTTCTGCAAATTCTAGGAAGGTTTTTGCAAATTATAGAACTGTAAGGATAGCTTTGAAAATTCGGGATACTCCAGGGACTTTAAAGATATTCTTGATGACTATTCGAGAGACACATCTAGCAGAAGGTGGATGAATTTAACTTTCCCTTCGCTTATCTTCTCAAACACACCAACTGAAACACAAAATGGGGGTTATGATTCTTAATGGGTTTAAACCACTTGCATCCATCGTAACACAACGCTCCAGCAATCCATCTTGCGATGATGACGGCCACTCCGATGGCGCAAGTACGTGTGGCCTCCGATGGTTGTGGAGATGGCACAGACTTTTGTGGGTTAAACAATAGTTGGAAAATTAAACAAAATTAAATAAAAAATAAAACTAACAAGGATCTTTCATTCAAATCACGTCCATCCTACAACCATAGCCTAAAGGCCTTATTTATAACTAAATTTTCTTACCAATCACGCTTCCTAAACCCTAATCTCCTAGCAAAGCATTAACCCTACTTATAGGACTCACTGACCCAACCCAACAACTAAATTTAAAATAAAAAATCTTATTTCTACCATAGTCAAACAATATTTTCTGTATGACTGTTAAGCACCAGATATCATATATATCATTAAAAACAAGAATGCAAAAGCAGATAAATACTAAAAAAAAAGAATTATTATATGATTTTCCTAGCCTGATCACACTATTTGCTCCACATATTGGTAATAATCGAGTGGTGACAATAGCCAATCTTATCACATGCCTTCTATATAACTATGATTTTCAATCTCGTTTTGATGGTAATTGCATCAGAAAAAATAAATCAAACACAAAAAGAAGTTTGTCGTAGCAAAGCCTCAAAGACTTGAGAAAACGCATCTTTTTTCAATTCTCAATACATTGAAATTATTTGTAAGTATGTTACGACTTAAACCCTAAGCAATATAAGCCCTAACCTTAATTAAATTGAAAGTTTAAATAACTCACATTAAATTAAAAATATATATATTTATAGCCATCACCTTTTGATGGTCTTCACCCTTATTATCTCTTGTTTCCTCATTGCATGTTAAACCTATGTAGATAAAGATATGACCATGGTTATCGATGTGTACTGTGAGACATATTTGTCAAAAAACACAATACGGAATACACTACGGCACGGTTTTAAAAAAAACGTAATGAAGCATGAACTAAGTTGCACCTCAATACGAGATTGGTGGATCCCGAATTGAGGCTTACGCATCACTAGGTTTAGACAAGGGTATAGCCTCACACGAGAGAGGCGAATGTTTTGAGGCGTAAGCCTCAATTAGGGGTGTTAATGGATGGGGGTTTTGTCTGAAATCTAGTCTGATCCGAAAAATTGGGATTTGGATTTGAATATTCTGGATTTGGTATTTTGAACCTGAATCTGAATTCATTTTCGTATAGGATTTGCATTTTGATAAATCCAATCGAATACAAATCCGAATTGTTGTATAATGTATTTCAACTTTTCATATAAGCGTATTAATAGTGAATAGGGGGTTATTTTGGAATTTCAATCTTTATATATAAATATGAGAAAGCTAGGATTTTCTTTCTCATATTCTAATTGATTAATGTTTTTTAAGTACAACATTTAGTGGTCTCGGACTAGATTCAGATTGGATTAAGTTTAGAATATTTCTAACGGATTCAGATTTTGATTGATCCGACTCGAATTCAATCTGCTAACACCTCTAGCCTCGGTTGGCGCAAAAAAGGGTTGATGTTCACCACTTGATTGAAATAAAATAAATAAAAATAACATTTCCCTACTTGAACCAAAGAGGAGAAGAAAGATAGGGGCGTTGTCTTTTGTTCCACCTCCTTTATTTGCTTTTTTATGTATTATTCTCCTCTTATCAACAACTCTGCTTTTCTTCACTAGGTTAAGGAACTCGTCCTTCTTGGTCATTATCTTGAAAGGTTGAAGTTATTGTTCTCTTCCTTGATCTTTAGTTTTTTCTTACGCTTCTTAACACCTCCAAAACTGAACACCGGTGACTCAAGTGAGTTATGTAACTTTTAGTCGCAACTCATTAAATCAGTTTATGGAGTTTGTTAATTGTTGGTTGAATTAAGAACATCTAAAAGTTGTATTTAAAAGGGAAAACAGAGATACCATCTTAATGTCTTTAAAATACATGAATACATTTAATGACAGGACCTAAATACGTTTCTCGAGGAACGGTATCAAAACATTCCAAAACTTTGATAAGTTATTTCTATTGGTATTTTTATGAAAATTTTATATTGAATGGAGCTCAAATGAGTTTTAAAAAAAAAAATAGACTAAGGACCTGAAATGTAAAATTGTTAAAGGGTGTACTGTTGGGTATGAATCAGGAGTTTAAGGGACTCCAAGCCCAATCCCACTTAAGTTTATTTATCTTTGTTTTAGTTTGTTAGTTTTAGAATTAGGTTAGATAGAGTAGACGGAGTATTACTAGATTACACTAGTTTAAAGAAAACAAATAGACTCATATACATACAAATAAATTAATGAGAAAGCGCATACTAATTTCTATAATGAATTAATCAAGTGTTATATGTTCATCAAAAGGGTCTTAACTCGATAATAACAGAAAAGAAAAAAGGTTATTGCATCTGAATAGAACCCAACCCATTGCCATCCCTTCGTGCTTTTCAACTTCATCAATTTCATTTGTTTTGTCCCGACAAAGGCAATGCTCTTATCTAGACACAGTGGAGGGAAGCCATGTTTGAGGAGATAACAACCCTAATGGAATGGTACTTAGGTTCTTGCTGCATTGCCAATAATAAACAAGGTGAACAAACAAAGTACATATGTACTGGAGGAGACATTTGCACCAGTGGCCAAAAAAATTACATACTGGTTTTTCTCTCCTCGGAAGTTAAATCTCTCTTGACTTTACACATGTGGTGGAACAGTGGGTGTAACAGATTTCACCATTACTCCACGCCTGTTCGAGGAAGAAAAGTTAATGTTTCAACTTTTCTTCAGCTAAGGCTAAGATTAGGGAGTTGAGAATGATGCAAGAAAGAAACTAAAATTCATCTCTAAGAATTGAAAGATATTGAAGAGTCTTCAATCTGCCTCCCTTAATTGCATACTCTTCACTGGCCAAAGAGAAATATTGTTCATCGTGTCAAGGTGATACCATAGAACAGTCACCTCATGCTAAATCCCTCTTTTCGTATCAATTTCCAACTGGTACTTGATTGGTACATAATTTCTTATGAGTTTTTAGTGAACAGAGACTAGAGAGTGTGCTTGCCAATTCAATTGAATTCACCTGTCAAGAGTTATGAATCTTAGTCTTTGCATCATCCTTGGGCCAGTTTGCAACAGTAACAATTGCAAATTTTATTAGATGATTGTTTTAGGAGTCTGGCCAGTAACCATTTCTTAACTTCTAGAACCCCATGCCATCCAGAAAACACTTCATGGCCCAAATTCTAGATTTTCTCTATCAAACAAATGAAAGTTTGACATCTTGGAGCTTGAAACAACTAGGCCAACACCAGAGACAATGAAACCAGACCCAAGCTCACATAATCATAACAAATGGCTTGGTAACAATAGAAACAAGATCCAACGACATTCAAAAATCCAACAGGCAACGGTCCTGTCTTCAATCAGAAACCTAGCATAAAAGGCACTTAACAAATCACAAAGCCCTGAAACTGATAGTCCAATGGGCCCAGGTAACAAAGCAAACAAACCATGTTAAGTTGGTTTTCGACCTTCGGCCCACAAGAACTTGGCGTCCTTGCAGTAATTCTCTCCCTGCTCTCTCATAATCAAATGCTCGAAACCAACAGGGAGGCATACAAGTCAGGTCGAAATGGCCTATTGAACATTGATGGAATCAGAATTTAGACGGACACTACAAAATTATTTTGTTTTCAGCTTATTCGGATTAGCTTTATTGCTCTGCCCTATGTCACAACTATTTTCTTGCCTAGCCAAGTGAGGTTGGCAAGTGTACATAATGTAGAGTTTTTCACATTGTTCTAGAGAGAGTTCTCTAGAACCTCCCATAAAGTTCCATAAGATTCTAGTCCTTAGATATTTCTTAGGAAGTGTGTAGAAACTCAATATAGACCGTTAGATTAAAATGATCACCACCGTCCATTGAGGAGGTGGAGTTGTATAAATAGGCTAAGGCCTCATTTGTTGTAATCACCTCAGAGAATTCAAGCAATACAAGTTCTAGTTCTCTTTAGCTCTCTTGTGTGTTCTTAGCTTGCTTAGTTTTCCTAAGTCTAAGTAAGTCTTTTGTGGGCAAGGCTGACTAGCTTTCTTTGATAACTTGGGGCAAAGTTTGCTAGTGCCGCACGGGAAGTACTTGTGAAAAGAGAGCCTGTGATAGTTGGTATCAGAGCCAAGGTTTGGCAAGGTTGGTGAAATCATTCTACACAAGAGAATGTCGTCAGAGGTCAACAACCCAGCAATTGGCAACACTGACAAAGGTGGGAAAGTCCGCAAGGACAAGTCTAAGGATATGATCGCTGCGATGGATGAAAGGTTGGTCAAGTTGTGTGCCACCATGTCCGACTTAAGGGAGAAATTTGAAGACATGGACCTACGCATCGAGGGGCAAGCGTCCAACGGGGAGGACCAAGAGCTCCGGAAAGATATGCAAGGAGCCTTAAACGCAGTAATGGACATGGTGTCCAAAAAGATCGAATCCCTAGAAGCCAAAGTTGTTGCTAAAGATGAGGAGATGGAAGCTTATAAAGAAAGAGTTGAGAAACTTGAAACTCAACTCAGGGTGTGCATGGCTGCGGTAGCCAATGGTGGGACTACACCAGGGACAATCACCCACAGAGTCGAAGCTCCCAAACCTAAAGCCTATGGTGGGGCAAGGAGTGCAAGGGAGATCGACAACTTCTTGTGGAACATGGAGCGCTACTTTGATGCAGTTGGCATAATAGATGAAGCATCAAAGGTACGTAGTATCTCCTTATATTTAAACAATGTTGCTACAATTTGGTGGCGCAGAAGGTCCGATGATGTCAAGAAAGGATTATGCACCATCGACACTTGGAAAGAGTTCACGAAGGAACTCAAGAGACAATTCTACCCGGAGGATGCCGAGAACGAAGCTAGGGCCAAGCTTCGTCGCCTTCAACATAAGGAAGGCCACATAAGAGAGTATGTGAAGGAGTTCTCAGAGTTGCTCTTGGAGATTCCTGACATGGGAGAAAATGATGTCTTGTTTAGCTTCCTTAATGGCCTAACGGGTTGGGCCAAGTTGGAATTGAAGAGGCGAGGTGTGCAAGACCTTGCAACGGCTATGGTTGCAACCGAATCCTTGATTGAGTTCAAAATAAAGGAGTCATCCAAGGGACAAGGGAAAAGGTCGAGTAATGATGGCAAAGGTGGGGGAGACAAAGAGAAGTCCTCCAAGGAACACAAGTACTCCAAAGACAAGGGGAATGAGAAAAGAGATGGATCACCCAAGAAGATGTCTTGCTTCTTATGTAGTGGACCCCATCGGGCATTTGAGTGTCCCAACCGGGGGAAACTTGTCGCGCTTGTCATGAAGGAAGAAGCAAAGGAGGAAAGGAGGATCGCCTCAATGAATCTCCTAAGTGTCATTCAAGCTAAGGTCGAAGAACAACCACGTGGAAGGATGTACGTGGAGACCAAGATCGGGGACAAGACTTTGAAAGCCATGGTGGATACCAGAGCCGACACAGTCTACATGGTCAAAGACCTTGCTGAAGAAATTGGCCTATCATATACAAAGGAGAAAGGATATATCAAGGGAGTCAATGCTAAAAGCCTCCCAATTGAAGGAGTAGCTCATGGCACCGATATTCGGCTTGGACAATGGCGAGGTAAAGTCGACATAACTATTGCTCCAATTGATGATCACAAGTTCTATCTGGGTATAGATTTCTTGGACATGGTGAAAGCATTCTTCCCATATGCCAATACCATGTGCATCATGGAGAAGGGACAACCTTGTGTTGTGCCCGTGGTACGGGAGATAAATAAGGAGAAAATGGTGTCTGCTCTCCAACTTTCTAAAGGAGTAAAGTGGAATGAGCCTACTTATTTGGCTACTCTCAAGGAAGACGAAGGTCCCATGGATGGAGAGGTGAATGCACCTAAGATCGTCCAAGATGTTTTCAACAAGTACAAAGACGTTATGTCTGCCGAATTGCCTAAGAAGCTTCCACCACGGAGAGAGGTGGATCATGCTATTGAGTTGGAAGCTGAAGCAAAGCCACCCGCATTTGCTCCTTATCGTATGGCACCTCCTGAGTTCGAGGAGTTAAGAAGACAATTGAAGAATTTACTAGATGCTGGTTATATCCGACCCTCCAAAACTCCATATGGTGTGCCGGTCTTATTTCAAAAGAAACATGATGGATCCCTACGGCTTTGTATTGACTATCGGGCACTCAACAAGGTCACTATCAAGAACAAGTACCCGATTCCACTTATTGCGGATCTCTTTGATCAACTTGGTGATGCAAAGTACTTTACCAAGCTTGATTTGCGCTCGGGATATTATCAAGTCCGCATAGCCGAAGGAGATGAACCAAAGACGACATGTGTTATAAGGTACGGGTCTTACGAGTTCCTAGTCATGCCATTTGGTTTAACTAATGCGCCGGCCACATTTTGCACTCTAATGAATAAGGTACTAGCTCCTTACCTTGACCGGTTCGTAGTTGTGTACCTTGATGACATTGTGATCTATAGTAAGACATTGGAGGAACATGTGGATCACTTGAGGCAAGTGTTCCAAACCTTGAAAGAGAACGAGCTCTATGTCAAAAAGGAGAAGTGCTCATTTGCCCAAGAGGAAGTGACATTGTCATATCATTGGCAAAGGCAAACTTCGTATGGACAAGTCCAATGTACAAGCCATCCAAGAATGGGAACCACCGACCAAAGTCACCGAGTTAAGATCTTTCATTGGCTTGGTGAACTATTATAGAAGGTTCATCAAAGGCTACTCTTCCATAGCCGCTCCATTGACGGACTTGCTTAAGAAGGGACGAAGTTGGAATTGGAGTTCCACATGCCAACAAGCTTTCAAAGGATTGAAGAAAGCAATTGTGGAAGAACCAGTGTTGGTACTTCCCAACCATTATGTCTTTTGAGGTACATACAGATGCTTCCAACTTTGCTATTGGTGGGGTATTGATGCAAGAAGGACATCCTATTGCCTTTGAAAGTAGGAAGCTCAATGGTACTGAGAAGCGGTACACAGTACAAGAGAAGAAAATGATGGCGGTTGTGCATTGCCTACGAACATGGCGACATTACTTGCTTGGGAGCAAATTTGTGGTCAAGACCGACAATGTTGCCACTAGCTACTTCTAGACACAAAAGAAGCCCACACCAAAACAAGCTAGGTGGCAAGATTTTTTGGCAGAGTTCGATTACACTTTGGAGTACAAGCCTGGCAAAGCTAATCTTGTTGCGGATGCTTTGAGTAGAAAAGGAGAACTTGCTGACATAAGTCAATCTCAAAGCAACTTGAAGGGGCGCATAAAGGAAGGATCGGCACATGATTCCATGGCTCAAACCATCATAGCCCTTGTCAAAGATGGGAAGACAAGACGGTTTTGGGTGGAGAACGGCTTGATATACTCTAAGGGAAGGCGAATCTATGTTCCACCTCATGACAACCTAAGGAGGGAAGTCTTGAAAGAATGCCATGATAGCAAGTGGGCGGGACATCCAGGTATACATCAGACTCTTGCTCTTGTGAAAGATTCCTATTACTAGCCACATATGAGGGATGATATCGAAGCATATGTGAAGACTTGTCTTGTATGCCAACAAGACAAAGTGGAGCAACAATCACCTGCCGGCTTACTTGAACCCCTCCCCGTCCCAAAGAGACCTTGGGAGAGTGTTTCCTTAGATTTCATAGTTGGGTTGCCGGTATCAGAGGGTTGCAATTGGATACTTGTGGTCGTGGATAGATTTTCGAAGTATGCCACCATTCCCACACCCAAGGAGTGCACAGCCGAGCAAGCCGCACATTTATTCCTCAAACATGTGGTGAAGTATTGGGGTGTGCCCAAATCTATAATCAGTGATAGGGATACTCGGTTCACGGGAAAATTTTGGACTGAGTTGTTCAAATTATTGGGTACCTACCTTAAGTTCTCTACTAGCTTTCATCCTCAAACGGATGGTCAAACGGAAAGGATGAATGCTTTGCTGAAGTTATATCTTAGGCACTATGTGAGTGCCAACCAACGAGACTGGGCTAAGTTGCTAGATGTTGCCCAATTCTCTTTCAACTTGCATAAGAGTAAAGCAACGGGTCATAGCCCATTTGAGATTGTCATGGGACAACAACCTATGACCCCGAGTTCTATTGCAACTGGCTACACAGGAGTGAGTCCATCAGACTATAAGTTTGTCAAAGGATGGAATGATCAAGCTGATGAGGCTCGAGCTTACCTGGAAAAGGCCTCCAAGAGGATGAAGAAGTGGGCCGACAAGAAGAGACGGTGATACGTTTTTTGCAGGTTGCAATACAATTCAAGAAAGAAGGGATCAAGAATGAGAGAATGATCAACAAGGAAGCACAGAAATAGTAAAGAATGATCAACAAGGAAGCAATGTTACAGCAAAGAAAACAAAGATTCAGCAATGTAATCTGAAATCTATTTGATCCAAAACAATGTATTGTAGATTGAAATGATAAATTGTAAAAGTACATAGGCAATTCGAGAAGCCTAAATTCTCCTAAAGCACTTGCTCTTGTACAAACTTTACATCAATCAATGAATGCATTCTACTTCTACTGTTACCTTTTTATAGTTTCACATCTCCTCCTGTCTAACTGAATCACTTAACATGAATACATCTGACAGCTTGCTAACAAGACCATCTGCTATTGACAACTTGCAAATAACAACTGCCTAACAGGACCACTTGACAGCTTGCAAGTAACAACACAGGACCACTTGCTAGCAGGACCACTTGCCTCACTTGCTAACAATTCATTTGCTAACAGTTCATCTAATCAGACTTCCACAGAGCACTAACAGTTGCTAACAGAGCACTCACGTCTATCACACAGAGCATTGGCTTCATTCACATCACTGTCTACTACCTTCTTGTTGATTTGCTGATTCCTTGCTGATCCTTGATTCCTCCTCTGATATGTCTGATGAATGGGAGGTCTATCAAATCTCCCCCCCCAAACACACACCTTGTCCTCAAGGTGAAAGTCTGAAAATTGCTGACGAAGCAGCTCATAATCCTCCCAAGTCGCCTCAAAATCAGGAAGGCCTTTCCAACGGATCAGAACTTCGTCAGGAACAGTTGGATTATTCGATTTGTAACGAACATCCAACACTGATTCTGGATAAACTAACAGCTCTAAATCAACACTAAGATGAGGAGGGATAGTGGCAGACTAAAATCCATTCCCGACCGCTTTGCGCAATTGTGACACGTGAAAAACAGGATGTAGTTGTGATTCAGATGGTAATTCCAATTTATAGGCTACGGCACCCACACGTTGGATAATTCTGTATGGACCATAATACCGTGCCGCAAGCTTTTGATTGTCTCTCTTAACCAATGATTGTTGGTGATAAGGACGTAACTTCAAAAACATTAACTCACCCACTGTAAAAGTCAGCTCTCTACGACTCAGATCAGCTTGACGTTTCATTCTGATAACGAAGCAAATGCATACGGAGATCATCCAAAACAGCATCCCGTTCTAACAGCATTTGTTCCACAGTGGATACCATCGTACTCCCCTAATCCACCTTCAATAAACGTGGCGGGTCTCTTCCGTACAATGCCTTAAAAGGAGGACACCCGATAGAAGAATGAAATGAAGTGTTATACCAATACTCAGCCCATATCAACCATTTGGCCCACTGTTTGGGTTTACTGGATGCAAAGCAACGCAAATACGTCTCCAAACTCCGATTCACAACTTCTGACTACCCATCTGTTTGTGGATGATATGCGGTACTTTTCTTTAAAACCGTGCCTTGTAAGCGGAATATTTCTTTCCAAAAGAGACTCAAAAAAATTCGATCACGATCAGAAATGATGGAAAGTGGAACCCCATGAAGTCTCACAATTTCCTGAATAAACAGTTTTGCAACTGACTCAGCAGTGAAAGGATGGCGTAACCCCACGAAATGCGCATATTTACTCAAACGGTCGACCACAACCATAACCGTATCAAATCCCTAGGACTTCGGCAACCCTTCCATGAAATCCATGGTGATATCGTCCCAAACTTGAGCTGGTAGGGGAAGAGGCTGTAATAACCCAGCTGGAGACATCGCTAAAGTTTTATTTCTTTGACACACCTCACATGCTGCCACCCTTTTTGCTACATCTGATCTCATACCCACCCAAAATAATTCCCTTGATAACCTCTGAAATGTCTTTGTTTCCCCAGAATGACCACCCATAGGAGACCCATGAAATTCTTCAAAGATCAGAGAAAGAAGAGAAGATTTTTTAGACAATACTAACCTGTTTTTGTAAAACAATATTCCTTGTCGTATATCAAAACCCACCAGATTTGTACTTCCTTGCAGTAAGTCATCCCTGATTTGTCGAAGATAATCATCCGCCTCAATTTTCCGTTTCACTGTATCCCAATCTCGCCACTGGGGAAGCACCAAAGTAGAACACTCAGCCCCATTGTTAACAAGTGACAGTGCATCTGCCGCGGTGTTGGTTTTCCCAATTTTGTACTGTATTTCAAAATTGTAGCTCATCAACTTCATGATCCATTTCTGGAATTCAGCTCCAAATACTCTCTAATCTAATAAAAATTTGAGGTTCTTCTGATCAGTCCGTACCACAAATCTATGACCCATCAGATATGGCCGCCATTTGGCAATTGCAAAAACTATCGCCATTAGTTCTTTCTCATACACCGACTTCTGTCTCGCCATTTGCCCCAATGTCTGACTGAAATACGCAATAGGACGTTGTTCCTGCATTAACACTACACCCAACCCGTAACCAGAAACATCAGTTTCACTCACAAATTGCTTGGAAAAATCCGGCATTGCTAATACCGGCACTTCCGTCATTTTCGCCTTCAATGCTTGAAACGCTAATTGAGCTTCAGAGTTCCATCCAAACTGATTCTTCTTCAACTGCTGAATTAAGGGCCTCGCCACAGTACTATAACCTTGAACAAATTTTCTATAATATCTGGTCAGACCCAAAAACCTCGCAATTCCGTGATATTATTAGGCGTCGGCCATCCCAACATTGCCGCAACCTTGGACTGATCAACTGATACGCCCTGACCTGAAATCACGTGACCCAAATACGCCAATTCTTGTTTGCCAAATTCGCATTTCTTCCGATTGGCATATAAATGATGTTCCAGCACTCCCAACACCGTAGAAAGATGGTTCACATGCTCTTCCAATCCTGAACTGTAAACGAGTATATCATCAAAAAATACCAAAACATACCTCCTCAAATATGGTTTGAAAATGTGGTTCATCAACACCTGAAAGGTGGCCGGTGCGTTCGTTAATCCGAAGGGCATCACTAAAAATTCATAGTGGCCTTCATGAGTCCGAAACGCCGTTTTACTCTCATCCCCCGCCTTAATACGTATCTGATGATACCCGGACTTCAAATCTAACTTGGAGAACCAGTAAGCACCATGTAACTCATCGAGTAATTCGTCAATTACCAGTATCGGAAATCTATCCGAAACGGTCTCTTTATTTAACGCCCTGTAATCTACACAAAATCGCCAACTTCCATCTTTCTTTTTAACCAATAAAGGGGGCTTGAGAAAGGACTCTTACTTGGGCGGATAATTCCAGACTTCATCATCTCCTGTATCAACCTTTCTATCTCATCTTTCTGAAATTGAGGGTATCGATAGGGTCTCACATTGACTGGAAGTGACCCTTCTCGCAAACAAATGGAATGTTCATGCCCACGCAAGGGTGGTAATCCTGGCTTCTCTTCAAACACTGATTGAAATCTGTTTAATACTAACCCAATTTCATGTCCAGTTCCTTCCACTTCCATATCTTTTGACTCCAAATTCCCAAATTCTATCCATACCCCTTGCCCTTCTAGGCAAATAGTTCCCCACATTGATTTCAAAGACACCAATGATTTTCCCAAAGTTGGATCCCCCCTTAGTGTTCTAGTAACTCCTCCACTATCAAACCTCATCTCTTGAGACTTCCAATTGGTATAGGTTACTCCCAATGTTGTCAACCACTTGATACCTAAAATTACATCCGAACTACCCAAATTTAATGGCAAAAAATCCTCTACTATTACCAGATCTGAGAGTACCAAAGAAATCGATTTGCATATGCCATCACCCTTCACTGACTCACCATTACCCATTGTTACACCATACGAACTTGTTGGAGTGACCTCTAGATTTGATTTATTTACCAAACTATTAGCGATGAAGTTATGGGTAGCCCCGTTATCGATCAAGACCACAACTTCTTGCTCCCCAACCCTACCTTTGAGACGCAATGTCTTTGGTGAAGTCCAACCCACCACTGAATTTAGAGAAATCTCCACCTTCCCATCAATTTCCATAGCATCAAACTCCACACCCTGCTCAATATCGGTTTGCTCTTCTTCTTCAACTTCTTCCAAGATCTCATCTTCTTGAATCACCAACACCCGAAGCTCTTTCTTTTGACATCGATGTCCCGGCCCATATTTCTCATCACACTATCTTGCAACTCTCCATCGCTTAATCGACGGAACCCCCCTCTTCCCAAATCATTGTCTGATTTTCGACCCCCAGCTGCTCCCAATGAAGAGAACCTGTTTCCCCAATTTTCAGATTTAGGGTTCTCCACAGCCCTAATTCGATTTATGTGAGAACTTGGGCTTGGGCTTGATACCATCTTATTACAATTGATCAGTTTGTTCTTTTCTTCAATTCTTTGGGCAAGAGACATGGCCCGACCCAATGAAAGAGGTTCTAATATCCTCAATTCTGTTCTAATTTGAGGAGTAAGCCCATTAATGAATTTACTGATATATACCTCTTCAGATAGGTGGTCTAATGGTGCTGCCAGATTCATAAATTGACGTCGATACTCCGCCACATTTCCTTCTTGTCGAAGAGCTAGGAATTGTTCACAAAGTGTTCCGTCTGTTGCCGAACGGAATTGTATTAACATCTTTTTTAATTCTTCCCACAATAAAATGGGTCGTCTTTTGTGTTCCCATTGATACCAAATTAAGGCATCTCCTTCGAAACCCACTACCGCAGCTTCTATCATTTCGTCATTGGTATACCTTTGCAACTGAAAAAACCTCTCTGCCTTTAATATCCAACCATCCGGGTTACTTCCATCGAAAATTGGCATTTCCAATCTCCGAAATCTACGTTCAGGCCTTTGGCCATATCCACCACCTCTTTCTCCCATTGCCAATGCTTTGGATCCTATAACATGATCCGAAGAAGTTGTTGCTTTAGAAGACTCTTCCCAACACTTCAAGATAGTTTGTATCTGTTGCCCCAAAGTATCCATCTTTTGTTCCATAGTTTCCATTCTAAGGCTCAAATCAGAGTGTCCTGACTGAATTACTGTCTTTCCTGTCATCTTGGATCAGTGCTCTGATACCAATTGATACGTTTTTTGCAGGTTGCAATACAATTCAAGAAAGAAGGGATCAAGAATGAGAGAATGATCAACAAGGAAGCACTGACATAGTAAAGAATGATCAACAAGGAAGCAATGTTACATCAAAGAAAACAAAGATTCAGCAATGTAATCTGAAATCTATTTGATCCATAACAATGTATTGTAGATTGAAATGATAAATTGTAAAAGTACATAGGCAATTCGAGAAGCCTAAATTCTCCTAAAGCACTTGCTCTTGTACAAACTTTACATCAATCAATGGATGCATTCTACTTCTACTGTTACCTTTTTATAGTTTCACATCTCCTCCTGTCTAACTGAATCACTTAACATGAATACATCTGATAGCTTGCTAACAAAACCATCTGTTATTGACAACTTGCAAATAACAACTGCCTAATAGGACCACTTGCTAGCAGGACCACTTGACAACTTGCAAGTAACAACACAGGACCACTTGCTAGCAGGACCACTTGCCTCACTTGCTAACAATTCATTTGCTAACAGTTCATCTAATCAGACTTCCACAGAGCACTCACGTCTGTCAGTTGCTAACAGAGCACTCACGTCTATCACACATAGCATTGGCTTCATTCACATCACTGTCTGCTACCTTCTTGCTGATTTGCTGATCCCTGATTACTTGTTGATCCTTGATTCCTCCTCTGATATGTCTGATGAATGGGAGGTCTATCAGACGGCCTCGAGAGTTTCAAGTTGGAGACCTTGTGCTTGTCAAGATGCATGCACATGCTAGACTTTCTGGACTACATCGTGGCCTTATCAGAAGATATGAGGGTCCTTTCCCCATAGTCAAGAAAGTGGGAAAGCAAGCCTACAAGGTCGAGTTGCCGCCGAGGATCAAGTTTCATCCTGTCTTCCATGTGAGCCTACTGAAACCGTATAAGGAAGATCGGGATGATCCAAGCAGAGAAGTTTCACAAAGAGCACCAATGGGCATGAGGATCCAACATGACAAGGAACCAGAGATTATGTTGTCAGATCGTGTGGTGCGTCATTCTAACCAACCCCCCACACATGAGATATTAGTCAAGTGAAAAGGATTGCCAGAAATGAGTTGGGAGCCAATCCAACATTTGTGGCAATTCAAGGAGCAAATCAAAGCATACGAGGATTTGAAGGCAACGAGGATGTCGCCTGATTAAGTGGGGGAGAATATCACAACTATTTCCTTGCCTAGCCAAGTGAGGTTGGCAAGTGTACATAATGTAGAGTTTTCCACATTGTTCTAGAGAGAGTTCTCTAGAACCTCCCATAAAGTTCCATAAGATTCTAGTCCTTAGATATTTCTTAGGAAGTGTGTAGAAACTCAATATAGACCGTTAGATTAAAATGATCACCACCGTCCATTGAGGAGGTGGAGTTGTATAAATAGGCTAAGGCCTCATTTGTTGTAATCACCTCAGAGAATTCAAGCAATACAAGTTCTAGTTCTGTTTAGCTCTCTTGTGTGTTCTTAACTTGCTTAGTTTTCCTAAGTCTAAGAAAGTCTTTTGTGGGCAAGGCTGACTAGCTTTCTTTGATAACTTGGGGCAAAATTTGCTAGTGCCGCACGGGAAGTACTTGTGAAAAGAGAGCCCGTGACACCTAGCAGGCCCATAGTACTGATTTGGGGTTTAGGGCTCCAACAATAAATAGGGTTATCTTTGTTTGACTAGCAAGAAAAGATGGGTTATATATAAGGCCTAAAGGCCATTCATGGTAGTTGGCTTTGGTTGAAATTCAACTAAACCGAGAGATTTATCATTTATTGTTTTCTTTCATTGTAGGCAATCTAACACTAATATAAACCAAATTGCCACGTAAACAGAACTCCAACCACCTCTTAGCAGACATTTCCTTATTCTCCGACATTTCTAACTTCCAATTTCATGGATTATTTTACCAGATACCAATTACTCAAGGTGCCAACAACACATAACAGAGCATTCAAAGATGTCTATAAAGAATCAAACATGTGTGTGAATGCATAGTTAAAATGAAGAAAGAACCTGATGACCGTATTCATCCATTGGTATGCACTCGACAGCTATAAGTTTATCAACATCGTCAGCAGTGACAACATAATCTGGGTTTGTGGCACCTGAAATGGAGAAACAACAAAAGAAGGTAATAAGATAAGCATTTGACATTGCTGCATTCCACTATCAGAAGAAAAAAAAAAAAATGTGTGTGTTTTTTGAACCTGAACATAATGCTTACCTTCAATGTACTGCGGAGTTCCATCCTGAAGGTGACGTACCCACTATAACACAAAACAACAATATCCAGATAGTCGACAAAAAAAAAAAGCTCCCATTGTATATCCTTTAAATGCAGATGTGAAGAAAGTTACCTGAAACATGCAAAGAGAAGTCCCACGCACAGGGTAACCACATGCTTGTAGCGTATTTCCTGGTTTAGCATCACCAAAAATTTGAAAGCCTTCTATACCAGGTGGGAAGCCTTCTGTAAGAAACATGATCATACTTAGTCTCAAGAACTGAAGTACCTTTTTTCTCTTTTCGTTATGATACTTGTGTGCTTCATTATACCAAAATTGTTCAAGAACTAAAGTACCTTTTTTTCTCTCAATATGACACTTGAGTGCTTCATTATACCAAATTGTCTTGTTTGTTAATACAACACCAATAGTGGTACCCTGTACCAGATACATCTTTGTTGAGCCTATCATATTTTTCTTTAATTATTGATAACTTTTGTAACTCAAACTTGATTCACTCTTCTAATGATATTATGGTAATTGTGTGTGTCATAGATTTTTTGCACCAAGGTTCTTAGGTTATTCTAAAGTAAAGGAAGAGTGAAGTACATTGCAAGCTCAAAAAAAAAATCAAGAACTGAAAATACAAATGAGAGAGCAATTGAACAGATTTTAATGGTTGTAGGACACGTGGTATTTTAGCATTATCGGATTCCCAAACCATTGAGGTGGAGGATGATTTGGACGATGCTTTCTCTATTTCTCTCCTATGTAGAAGTAAGGAGGATGATTTTAGATGGTGGTCACAGGTGTGTGCACTAAATGACAGGAGGCATCGTCCGTAATTATGGCAGGAGTAGAGGGACATCAAAGGTTTATGAAAATTTCCGTGGATTATCAGTGGTGATTTTAATGTGGTGAGACTTGTTGAGGATATGAACAATACTTCAATGATGAGCAGGAGCATGTGAAATTTTTCGGATTTTGTGGATGAGTATGAATTGGTGGATTTACCACTTCGTGGGGGCGGATTTTACATAGATAAACAATCAAGAAATTCCAGTGTTACGGAAGTTGGACAGATTTTTTATTGATAATAATAGGGATGATCATTGGGGAATGTGGTTGTAGATGTTTTACCTAGAGTTGGGACTGGCCATATTCCATATTCCTTTTCTGTTGGAAGATGACATTAGTCACCCTAAAAATATTCCTTTTAGAATTGATGTCGGATGGTCATGGAAGACTCCAGATTTTTCAACCCCCGAAGGATAGATTTTATAGAATTTAGCTCCATTTACAATTTGTTTGTTGGGTTATAAGGCTGGAAAAGAATGGCTGAATTCTATCGAAAAAGGTTTCAAATAGGTAGGCAATCAATATGAAGATTTTAATTTTATTATGGAATTGTGTATCTCATCCATCTTTCAAATGAGTATACTTTCAATCTTTGTTTACCAATTGGAATATGTTGATATTGGGGCCTTAACGCTTTTAAGACCGCCTTGCATTGTAATCAAATTTTAGGGGCAACAATATATTTTACCTTTGAAAAAAAAAAATAAGGGTTGTTGAATACAAAATTCCTACAACGAGCTCCGAACTCCTTACATTGGATGATTGCATGAAACAAACTAAAAATCCTATTAAAATTATTATTAAAAAAATACAAAAAAATTACTCTACTAAGGTATACTACAATACGTACTTCCAAAGACTAGTAAGACACTGTCTGGAAACTTGTGGACTTTTAAATATGCCACCAAATACAAAATAAAATTTGACCAAAACAAGGAAATAAATTCAAATCTTATACTTACTAAGATTTTTCTTCCGGAACTAAGAATTAAAGTTATTTACAATCAAAATCCAATCTTGACTAGACTACTGACTTGACTGAGTTGAGATGGTTAAATTGTGTTTAGTCAAAATAGTAAATTGATGTCCTCAATGATGTTCTTCATCATTTTCCCAAGTTGAACATTGGTCAACACTTCTACTATTGCCTACGTCGTCAGGGGCAAGGTGGGGCATAAGGAGCCAAAATCTGCCTCTAGAGCCTTGGCGAAGCCCTTTTATAGGGTAGAGATTTTAGTATAGTAACCTTCACTGTGACTTGACGCTCTAAAGCTAGGGCGCAAGGCACTTTAAAGTAAAAATAGAGGCTGCAGAGCCGCAGCAGAGCCCTCAATTGCACATTCATTTTCATTATTCAATACTTGAATCAATGGTTACTAACGAAATATGCATGTGAAAAATGAGGAGCCCTATATAAGCGACTGCAGGTACGAACCAGATTATATTATTGCAGAGTAGCTTAAGAGAAGTGTTGGCAGTTGAAGATGTGCTTGGTGATGGGAAGTATATTGAATTGTTATCAGTGCATCTATCAATAATATATCAGTTCCTAGACCCTTGCATCTTTTCGTATCTGTATAACTTCATCCCCACTTAAGAATATTGTTAAAAGAAACAGAGAATCCTTTCCTGGAAAACGGACATACCTTACACAAATGAGAATACATGTATTCCTCTAAACTTATACGAGGTTTGGATTTAGCACTTTCATGATAAGTATTTTCAACTTTCTTTTTCAAGCCAAGTATTTTCACTTAACTTGCACCATTATTTTTTGTTAACAAAATGGTCGTCGTTTCCAACATAATTTTACCAGTTGTACTAATTAGACAAACATGAATGTTATCCACAATTGAATAAGTGATTCTGAGAGCAATAAAAACTTAAAAATAAGGACCAATATTCATGAAGATCCAAGTGCAAGTGTCAATTCATATCGCAAGGAGTAAAGTACTTTTGACACAACGAAGTATCTAGGCATATTTGGTGATGTCAATTACCTTCAGAAACCGAAGAAGTGTGCTCCTCTTGCATAGTGGGGAGAAAGTGGCTATCAGTGCTTCCATTACGTGCATTACCAGCTTTAGCACCCAAAGGATTAAATGTCGGAGAACCTTCGGCCTCTCTGTGAGCAGTTCAAACAGATATTATGTTCCTTTCTTGTTGTTTTAAAAGGGCAAGCAAGGTTTGTATTGGGTCTCAGAAACATTAAATGCCTTTAGTAGGGTTCCAACCCTGGACTTGTGATACCCCGCCACAAGCTTGCTAGCTAAGCTAACATCCGTAGATATTATGTTTCTAAGGGTGTGTTTGGTTGGATGGAATTCTATGCCATGGGAATCCATGAGGGGACCCCTACATTTTAAGCTAAATTGATGTATCACTCCACATCCACTATTTGATTTTGTGATCAATGGTGGGAATGAAAGTCCCACGAACATGGGAATCACAGGCCTTGGAGAGGACTTTCATTCCCACCATTGATCACAAAATCAAATAATGAATGTGCAGTGATACATCAATTTAGCTTAAAATGTAGGGATCCACTCATGGCTTCCCATGGCATAGGATTCCATCCAACCAAACACACCCTAAGAGAATGTAAAATTACATTAAAACTATAATATTCATTACATGGGAGACAAGGGAAATAAATAAGATATTACTTACAATAAGCACAGGTAAAATAGCATACGCATGCATGTGAAAATCCACATAGAAGATAGTTACATGTGTATATATTCTGAATACCTGGAGTTACAAGTTCTCCTAGATTAAGGTACATGTCAAACAAAAATCAATGACTTTCCAACTTTTATTTGCAAAGTTTGTAGGATATATTAGACGAGTAGCAACTATCTACACTCAATAACTTTGACTCAACACTTTCTTAACAATATTCGCAACAAGCAAAAGTAGTGTGTCGGTTTTTTTTCTTTTTTGGAGCAGGATTTTATTGAATCCCCGAACTAGTTAAATTCCTTTCGCAAGGATCAACCCAATACTCATGATACCATCTGTCACAAGTCTTACTAAACCTAAGCTAGCCTCATTTGATAAGTAAAACTCATGTTTGACAAACATTAATCTCTCCAAATACCAAAACAACTAGGGTTTTGTAATCCAAAAACCATTAAAACGATAAGAGAACTTGACTATATTTTATTCTAATCAACTCTGAGAGGTCAAATTTATTGATAACTTCCAAAACATTTACAACATCAGGCTTCCAAGGAGTAAACCCAAAAACAATGGCATCCCAATATACCCAGATTTAATCGCCAGTAAATAATAAACCCAAACCATGTTGTCACTTGAACATTCATCGTGATACCCCTTCGATATGTTGCCTTATTATGAAGATTCTCCATACGCTCCTTCCACAACACCAAAAAAGTCTTCTCTTTAGGGCAGAGAAACAATGGAACCTTGCAACAGAGTATGAGCATTCAAATGACGCAAGCATCAACCATTTGAAAAGTGCTCCAAATTTTCTCTAAGTCACACTTTCCCACAACAGTGTAATTCAATATGTTCAGAGCTGTCTATATCCCAGGCACACAACACACAATTAATGTCAATATTCATCACCCTACCTAACAATGTCTCTTTAAAGGGAGTTGCTCACCCTAGTAAATTTCTCGGGCACGCAAGTTTGACTTTTGACTCTTTCTTTTTAAATTGCTAGACTCACCCAACATACAAGGTAGGTGAGTGATAGGTGAAAAAGGATTTACAACGAATTTTGATAACATACTTGAATACTTTAAACCAAATCAACAATTGTATATCAATTTTTAATGTTAACAAACTTAATACGGATGGAAATTGATCAGATCTTGTGAGATATAGTTTAAACAATTGACTTAAACAATCTACTTTCTATGTTAACAGACTTAGGATCCTACCGAGAGTGAAACTCAACATGTGTTGAGTTTATACCAAATATTATATCTGTATCTGCCGATTTTTTGGGTAATAGACTAGATCGGATTTCTACATGTGATCAACGTTTATCTCTTGATTAAAGGTGCATGCAAACAAACCAAATCCCACTCGATCTTTCCAAATTTGCTCCATTTTCCCACTCCAAGCAACTATTTGGACTTCAACAAGAAAGAGTGTTTTTCTCTTTAACGTTGGGAGGGATTTCATGAGAGATGGAACAATTGCAAAGGGAATATCAAAAACTAAAAAGATTTGGGAGTTCTATAGAAAGAAGACGAATATTTCAATGGAGGAAATTGAATGGGGGACAATAGATGAGAGTTGAGGAAGACGAGAGAGTGAGAAGAATTTAATGAAGTATATTGAATGTGGGAGAAGATATAAGAGTTGAGGAAGAAGAGGAGTGAGAAGGGTTTAATGGAGACAATGGAATGAGAAGGGCAGGGATGAGAGTTGGTGTTGGTATTGATTATTTTGAAATATTATTTTGTCTGGGGTGCAAAGGAAAAACATGAGATCTACTCGGGTGTCCTTGGACTCGGGTGAGTAAAGTAACTCCCTTTAAAAGGAACCATATACCATACCCGGGTCCACATAGAAAAAGAAACTCTTGCTGGAATGTCCTTCCATTCCAACTGCACCAGAAAATTAAGAAAGGCATCAATGGGCTGGATATTGAAATTGATGAAAGAGTGAAGCCTTTCTTCCTTTGTTCAACATCTAAGTATCATCTTATCCACTCAACTGAAAACCTTTTATCAAGACACAGAAAACCACTGTATTCTCTGACAAAAAAGTTTGCAATCTTAAGTTGAAGTTTCCAAGCTATACTCCCATTATCCATCATACAAGAATCATAAACCCAACCATGTTTATTAGAAGAAGACGCAGAGTCTTGAAATCTATGTTTTAAACAATATTCACCACCCATTAAGCATGCAATTTTTCGCTTTATCACTCTTTATCCATAGCCACTTCCACCACTTGAAGAAACTCATCCCTAAATCTGAAATGTTCATGCACGTGCCAAATAATAGAAGAATAAAAGTTTCCTTCCAAAAAAACAATAAAACTTAAACATAATATACACACAAAAAAATTCTAAAAATTTGGGGGAGCTAGGCCAACCCATTAGTTGCCTAAGGGTTGGATCGGGCCTGCTAGGAAGCAAATGAATCCCTTGTGGATCGTACTTAGCTTTGATCACTTCCTTCCACCCTGGCTCCATTGCCCAAAAGGGAAAAGACGAACCCCAAACCTCCCTCCTCTTTTTCATGGACACACAATCTCTCAATTAAGAGTGTGAAACCATTTGCCTTCCTCACCCAACACCGAAGAAAATTCATACCAAACATTCAAGAATTGTGAATACTAACTTCGAAACATGAAATAAAAACGTATAGTAAATAGTCATGCTCGAAAGGGAACTCCTAATACCAATCAATTGCCCACCTTTGGGAAGGAGTTTCTCCTTCCAAGTTGTCTATTCTTCCCATCACCTCCAACTTCAGATCCCATATATGTTTATACTTGTTCTCGCAGAAAATCAAAAGCCCAGTGATGAGATGACAACACCCATTTCGTAACCTAACACCTCCACCTCCATATCACTTGTATTGCCATTTCCAACCCTGCTTTTTAGAATACAACGGTTCTTGTATACAATCTAAGTAATACGTATACTACAAAAAAAAAATTATATATATATATAACAAAAATGATTAATTTAACTTGACCCTCCAAAAAATAGCTAAATAAGGATAGGTCCCTATTACATATCATATTACAGATGCCCCTCAGACTATTTTTCACATACATTGACTGTTCCTGCATTCACATGCCTGATTCTGGTGAGAAAAATACCCTTAAGGCCATTGCACGTGGATAGCACCGCGAGACTTCATTTGATGTGAAACAATCAGTCCAAACTGTCCATCAAAAAGGTAATCCACGCAGATAGCTTAGATTGAAAATCCTTTGCAAACCACTGGATCCCCGTATAGAGAGTTGGAGGGAAAACTTCCCCTATTTTTCATCTCTCTTCTCTATGTTTTCTCTCTACACACAGTCTTCTATGTGTGAAAATCAACTATTTTTCCCCATTGTACCAAACCAGCACTCGATCCCTACAGTGTTGGATGGAAATCTTCATTTTCCATCTCTCTTTTCTCTATCTACTCTCATCCTTACCAATTTTTGAAAACTTTTCAAGAATTGAAGAGAAAACTAAGAAATGAAACGTTAACTAACCTAGATCTTTGATTCCGATTGTCATTAAAAAACTAAACTTGCAATTGAAGACAGGTTGGCAAATGTTGCCTTGAATCTGAAACACTAGTAGATTACACCCTGATTCACCACCAAATTCAAAGACAATATTGGATCAGGTTCGGCTCTAATACTCAAGCACAACTGCAAAGACGAGGAATCTTTGGACGAAAATTCTTTACCAAAATGACATCCAACCATACTGAAACACACAAGGTCTGGTCTCGATTCCCGCCAGATCCAATAGTAAAGAAAATCTTCCAAGCAACCTATCAAAGTTGACACCACAAGTGGCGCTTCTACGGCCGGTGTAGATTGCGATCTTGAGGCAAGGTTTCGCGGTGAAGATGAACTTGGCGGCGAACCTGTCTAGGTCAACCTTGCTGAGGTGGAAGGTCGCAAAGACGGTGGGCGAGTGTTTGAGCAACTGAGGTGTTGGAGTCAGGAGGGAGGAATGGGACAATGGCGGTCTGTTCAGAGAAGTATTTGAGACGGATTTTGCAGAAGCATGTTGAGCTCGAGGGACACCGTAATGGGCAGGGTTTGAAGCGACGGGGATCTTGATTGCGAGGTTTCCAACGAGGATGTCGGCAAGGGGACAGGGATCCATCGAAGAAGAGATAGTCTTTAAACATTTAAAGTGAAGTAAAAGAGAGAAATAATAGAGTGCCCAAGTCCACAAGACTGAGAGGTTTGAACTTAGAAGGGTGAGATGTGAAGATGAAGTGAAGTGGAGAGAAGAGAAGGTTGAGGAGAACTACTAGTATAGGAGGATAACCAAGTCTGGAATTGGTAGATAGAGAAGGTAGAGGAGAGAGAGATTAATCCATTACAAAGCGTGTGCGGGGTGGGTGGGTGGGTGGGTGAGGAAAGGAGATTTGTGAGCAATGTGCATGTACGTGAGGGGAGATAACCTTTCTCTTCTCTTTTTTTCTCATTGGTATCTACCTGGGACGAGGAGTGAAGATGAAAGATTACTTCTCTAAAGAGTTGGCAAGCTATACGGAAGAAGAGGGGAGCGAGAGAGGTGCATTTGAATGGTGGTTGCATTTATCTTTTCTGACTTTGACTATGGTGCATTTGTATTTATCACTGTGCATTTGCATTTTTCGGTGTGCATTTGCATTTTGGTGCATTTAAGCAGGATTGGAAGGCTTGCATATGTAGTTGTCAGTGTGCATTCGCATTTGTTGTTGTCAGTTTGCATTTGCATATGAAGCTGTCAGTACTTGTATTTGATTTTTTACTTGCATTTACAAAGTTACTAACATGAGTGAGTTCATCACAATGTTCTCATGGAATTTGCTTTACAAAAATAATTATTTTCAATATTACCCCCTGAAACAAATTTTTGACAATACCTTAACACCTTATAATAGATTTAAAGTTAAGACTGCCCCTTTCTGCACAAATTCGGAGCAAATGGACAGAGGTTGAAGATGACCTGCAACTTGTCAACATTTGGCTACTGCCTTGTGAACTTTCATGGAATCACCGTCTATTGATTAAATAGAAAGGAATCCAAGTGAGTTTTCTCCTCCTTCCTAACGTACCACAACGACTACTTTCAATCCGTCGTTCGATCAAAACTTACGCATTCAGATGTTGCCACGTGGATGATTGTAACTATTGGAAAATGTTCAATCATGGTTGTTATGTCATATAGGGGTATTTTAGACATCAAAACAATGTCCATTCAAAAACAGACATGCATGGAAGTGGACAACTACCCTAGGGAATATGCAATATGATATCTAATAGGGACCAATCCTTAATTAGCTATTTATTTTGGGGGTAAGTTAAATTAACCCTAATAATATAAATAATATTGAAGTTGAAGATTAATAAATATTAACGTAATAAACAGTTAAAAACCACCATGCCAAAATTTAAGACAATTATAAATCGACGTCATCGTCACTTTCTTCTTCAAGTATTCTTTTACTTGTTCTGAAAATTGCCACAATACAAGTTTTTTTTTTTTTTGAAAGGCAAGCGTGCCGCCGGTGGGTATAGAACCCAAAACGTGGGGGTTAAACCACCACAGCCTTAACCATCCAACCAGGCTACCATTGGCCACCACAATACAAGTTGATGTCACAAAAAGTCTAGGTTCCTCATTTGTCTATCTGCCAAATTCTAAATTATTTTGTTTAGGGCATTCATTCTGAGTCATGAGCGATAGCTAAGCATAGATAGGCGAAAGCAACTGGTTGCACAACTCGGGAACATGAAGTTGGAATCGCTAGCAATCGCGAATCAACGTGTCACGATGAATATGTGCCTGGGCCCTGTACACACCGCCCGTTACACACTTTTGGCTCTTTATCGCTCTCATCCAATATTGCAAACTTATTTTCCAACCCCTTTTTTTCAAAATGTTTGTCATCAATGGTCACTAGCTTTTTTCTTTCCCCTTCTCATTCCCGGGCCTTGGCTTCTTCCTGCATGCTTTTAAAGTGTGCCCAAATTTTGATTTTTCCTCCATGACGCTAAAAAATTCACTACTTTAATCAGCTAGAGTTTGTTGGTTCAGAGCTAGACCGACTACTCTAAGAGCACTCATCCATAAACCGGTCACTAACACAAATAAAGAATATTTAGAGATGGAAAATAGCTAGCCCTTACAATAATAACAAAAAGATACAACTCTCCCTCATATTTGATTTTGCTTGTAATTTTCCTTTGATCTTCTTTCTTGATTCTGCTCAGTATACATTCTCCTTTTACCACTCTCAAGGATGCACCGACTCTCCGAAAAACCCCCGAACCACGCGTCAAATACGTGTCAGACCTGACACGTGCTGGACACGTATTGGACACGGGGTCAATAGTCAAAATTCGTTGACTGGGTTAAACACGGCCTGGATACGGTCCGGACACGGTCCAGACAGTCAAAATTCGTTGACTAAAATTTTTAATTAAACCTCGCCCGATCCTTCCTACTCCCACACAATGATAGACAGCAAAAAACAATCGAAAAACCCTAACCCAGATCAATCGATCGAGAGACGGAGGTAGAGAGATCGAGAGACGGAGGTAGAGAGAAGAGAAGTTCAGAACAGATAATCATCGATCGATTTTGACTGACAAGAATCGATTGATTTTGACTGACAAGAATCGATCGATTTTGACTGAGAGGACTTGAGAGAAATCGGGTTCGACAGCGAGGGATTGATTGATCGATAGGATTTATGGCGTCCTCATTAACACCAAGTATGTTCGATCGATTGACAGGATCGATCGATTTCGTTTGTTTTTTTCCTGCTATAGACTGTTAATTTTTCCTGCGATTTCATTTTTTTCCTACCCTGCGATTCCTTTTTTGCGATTTTGTATTTCGTTTATTTTTATTTTTTTCCTGCGATTCCTTTTTTTCTTTTTTTTCCTGCCCTGCGATTTTGTATTTCGTTTCTTTTTTTCCTGCGATTCCTTTTTTTAGTTGTTTTTTCTCTTTTCTTTCTCTGCATATATATATATGAAAGCATGCATGAAATACTTCAAATACCCCATATTGAGCTTGCACCTATTGGCTGTGAAAACTAAATAAGAAACTAAAATTGGTTTTAGGCCAAATAATTGGAGATGAATTTTAGAAGCATGTGATAATATTAAGAAAACCAAGTGAAGGTGGGGGAAACCTTAGATGGAGATGTAATTGATCCGCTAGTTGTTAATGAAGAAGAGATGTAGCCGCCTCACTGGTGAGTTTTTGAAATTATCAATTTACATTTTATTTACATTATCAAGTTAATGAAATTATATTGCTTATGCTTTATGAGTATGACTTGAGCAGTTGAGTTTGACTTTATGATGCATTTGTAAATTTGAATGAATGAATTTGAATGTTTTATTGATATGTTTTATGTTCTTATGAGTTACAAAAAATATATATATTAAAAAATTAAGTTTGACTGGGTCGCCGAGTCCTATTTTTTGAAAATTGTCGAGTCGCCGTGTTGTGTCCGAGTCCGAGTCTGAGTCTGTGCATCCTTGATCGCTCCTAATATAGCCATATGAACAAGTTTGATGAGCTTGGGGCAAACTAAAAAATTCCTTAATTGTTTGTTCCTTTTAGAACATATTGTCAAAGTCGTAACTCTAAAAAAAAAAATCGTCGATTATTCGCCTTGAGTTTATTCAAGAAAAAATTCACAAATTGTTACAGTCTACTAGCACGAGTAATTAATCAGGGATTAATTAAGAATTAATCTCTGATTTAATAACGCGGGATTTTTTATTAAGGCTCTGCTTGGTACACCGTAAAGTAATGTTTTTGAATTTTTTTTACGAGCGGTTACACAAATATAGGCGTTTGGTACAATTTGCAAAAAAACGTTTATGGAATTCAAATTTCACGCCTCCATGTCTTGTAGTTAAGTGGTTTCGCAAATCTTTACGAGTTAAAATCTCCTGTAAAACTTTGCAAGTCTCATTCTTTCTTTCAACGTCTACACAAGCCAACTTTATAAGGAAACATGATTTTTCAGAACTCTTTTTAATAAAAATAATTAGAATTCTTTATAAGAAAAACAATTATTATTATTATTATTTAAGAACTCTTTTTTATAAAAATAATGAATAATAGTAGGAAGGAGAATGAGTTAATTAGAATTGTTTTTCAATTTTTATGAAGTTGGTGTTTGCATAAATGCAATATCAAGGCCAACCAAGCAAATATTGGGTGTATGCATTTTTTCATTAATTGCTACCAAGCAGTTGTAAAGTAATGCACTATAAATTTATGCATATGCAAACTAAGGCAAATGCAAAATTTTGCAGAATGGAAAGTTTTACGATATACCAAGTGAAGCCTAAAGGTAAAAGTGTTAATGAAAACAATGTGAAATTACAAAGAGAATGACCTTAAAAGAACGCCCCTACAAGAGCATCCTAATTAGCAAACTAATTCTCAAGGAAAATTCCTTTGAAAGAGGAAAAGTGAGACACCCAACCTCGGTGAGTGAATAAAACCTCAATGACCACTGAGTCAATCTTTGATATCTCTATCATTTAAAATTCTATTATTCCATTCCATTCACACTATCCAAGACATGCAAAAGGAATTAGCTTCCATAATGCCCTCCCTATTGGAAAAAGATTATTTGGTGTCTTCCAACTTCTTGGCAACGTCTCTAAGGAGCCAGAAATTACCCAACTCACGCCAAACAATTACAAAATGAATCCATACCATATTGACCTAGCCACAATGGAAAAGGTGAATCAAAATCTCCAAAAATAGTTCGCAAAAATCTCACCTCAACATCCACGCCCCTATGAGCCCCTATGAACTAGCTCAATCTCGGAAGGAGACTATTTCACACTGGCCCCCACGTAAAAAAAAGACATTATTGAAGGTACTACCTTTTTCCATACTAGCTTTAATCGAAAATTATGAAATGCACCTGATCCATAGTTAATCTCGAGAAAAACGCTGCAACGGAGAAACATTTTTCCTTGTCATACTTCCAAACCCACTCATCACTATCTTATCCCAAAGATACACTACAAAACACACCAGAAATAGTGACAAACTCATCCATCTCACCAATTGAAATAGCACAGGATGTGTTATCCAATGATTCCACTTATTGTGCATGTCTGATATATTACTAGTTTGTGTCACTTTATGTTCTAGGACCACTAGCTTTGTTATTTAACCGGTGATTAATCTCTTCTTGCTAGTAGAGCGTTGCACTTTTTTAATTAATTATTTGAATAATCACTTGACATAGTAATCGGCAATTTCTAATTATTTAGTGATTAATCACTTTCAAAACTCAGTGATTAAACAATCTGTTATAAATAAATGAGAAAAAATTAAGGTTTAAAAAAAATATGCTTTATCCTCATCCATACCCAATAGCAAGAGTTTGTGAAGCTAGAGATAAAGAAAGATGAAAATATAAAAATATATGGAGAGGAGAGAAAGAACGACCAAAGGAATAACGAGTAAAACTAAAGAATATATTCACTTATATCTAATGAATTTTTTATTTTGTTATAATTTGTCTAAAATTGTGATGAGTAAAATTTGCTAATTCAATACACATTAAGTTTTTTTTTTTCCTTTGAAGTAAACATATTACTTAGAAGTATAAAAAAATATGTTTATAAAATATAGGTTGATTAATTCAGATTAATCTCATATCGTTCTTAACTGGTTAGGATCCAATTAACGATTTAACAACATACACCACTGCATTATTTAGTGTTATTGGAGATCTAGACACATATAATAGTGGTTTTTGTTTTCTAATATGGAACTGGGAGTTCTACTAGTGATTCTTCTTTAAAAGCCCTTTCATAATTGCAATTTTAATAAAATGCTACTTTGCGACTCTGGAAACCGTTTTCAAGGACTATAACTTTGTTATGTTTCCAACTTAAAGGTTAACCGAAATGATTTTGGCTAAATTTTTCATGAGAGGTATTACAATTGACTTTCAACCTGCGCAAAGAGTAGGCAACACTCCATCTTAATGGGATTTAGAGGAACTTAAACTTCAACAAATAAATAAATAAGAATTTGATATTATGGTTTGAGGCACGTAAGAGATTTTCACATAATGTGTTGGAATCTCATGATAAAAAAAATTATAAAAAAAATGTCAAGAATCCGCATATATATGCCGCTTGGTAACATCCATTTGCCCATGTTCTAAGCCAAACTAGAGTTCAAGGAAAACATAGATTATGAAAGAAAATTATACTTTTATAATGCAGGAAACAACTTTACTCATGTTAATAGGACCATGACTAACATACTCTTATGATTTAAATTTTTCTGTAAAAAAGTAATTTAATTCCATCACAAGCAGTTCAAGAAATTGCTATGCCCTTCAGGAAGTATGGTTAAGTATTACCATATGGAAGTTTTGGATAACTACAGCTCTGTGTGCTACTAAATGTGCATGTGTTCAATCAATTAATGAGTGATGGGGAAAATTTTGAATATGATCAGATACTAACTTTTTGGAATTGTATAAAGGGCCCCCCAATTTTCTGTGGGTACCTTGAGGATATGTTTCAGCATTCTGCACTAGATCGTTCATTGCCAACTGATCATGATTATGTATAAATCCTGGCATATTAGAAGTGGGCTCTAACTGGCGCTTGTTTACATCTATGCCATGGGGATAAGAGATATTTGGACCTACACAAACAAAAAATGAGAAGTGTAAGAACATGAAATGGAAGACCATACAATCCAAAGAATTCAGATTAAAGTGTCCAACTCTAACCCAAAACCCAGCCCTAACATATGTATGCTAAAAGACTTCACACTACGAGATCATGCCCAACTATACCATGGATGTTTCAAGAAGTTGACCTTTGGAGACACTTGAGGACTTGAGGTGGTTATTTGAAGGCCCTTGCCCAGTTTGATTTTCTAGCATAAAGTTTATATCTTTAATATGGGCCTGTAATGAACAAAAAATCAGCACTTTAGAGGAGTTTGTAGCAGAAGTGAACTAAATGGCATAGCCAAGGCTCTTGCAGAGAAAAGAATCATATCATATCATGTATACCAGTTCAAATGGTGTTGATGAAAAAGAAAAAATATATATATAAAGATACGAAAATAAAGTGAGTTGAAAGGATTTAGAAACTCAAATGCCCATCTTTCACAATAGTACAAGCATCCGAAACTCATGAGAATACAAGTGAAGTTGATATTACAACTAGCAATATTGAGGAGATTAGACAAACACGAAGAAGAAACCTAATTTCCTGAAGAGAATGTAGGTTTCATTTAAACTTGAGGAGTATTTGGTTGCATGATATCCATGTGTGTGGGTGGATGAGGTGGGGCAATGTTTGTAAGGATAATTTGATCAAAATGTTGGGACTATCTATCATTAATACTATATTATCAATGGTGGTTATCAAAGGTGGGAGTTGAATTTTCATGAACAAGGAATCACACTGGCTACTCCCTCAAAAGAATATGATTCCCATGATCATGGGAGGTCAACTCCCAAGAATGATAGAACGTCTAGCATTGTGATAGATGGTCCTACACATTTTGCTCAAATCAGTCTTAGAAATATGTGGTCCCCCATGGCTACCATGGAATTGGATTCCATGCAAACCAAACACACCCTTACATTTTTTGTTAGGTTTTTTTCTTTTTTTCTTTCTTTTAATTTAATCAAGCAACACAAAGGAAATTTCTAAAGACTCGGACAACAATAACCAAACCACGTAAACAAAAAGAAAAAAACAATTACACCAAAATAAAGGATCCCCAAGAAAACATAATGTCCTCCAATCTCAACCTCCTAACCGTTCTGTCGTAAGGGGCCAATAGCTCAATAAGGATTAGCTTGAAGAATACGTTAATCGATAGAACAATGTTTCCCTTTAAAAATCCTAGGATTTCTTTCTGCCCAAATGGTCTAAGTAATCGCAGGAGATATTGCACTGAATCCCCTAATCCCTAACATATATTGCCATCTTAAATTCACCCAAAGACATCCTCGAATTTTTTTGACATACCACAATTAATAAAAAATGTTCAGAACACTGGTCATCAATCTCACTGACTGCACAGTGCACAGAAGTCTATTGTATCTCTACTAATCAGTTTATCTTTGGTCAAAACCCTAGCCTGCAAAGCTACTCAAAGGTATAGATGCAGACGCATTCACGCATATTGGAGAGACAAGTTCTTGTGATGATCTAATTAAAAGCCTCTTGCTTATCCTGCCAACACCACTTATCCTGACCTTCTTTTGGATATATATTCTGAAGCCCATCAAGAAGATCAAGATGATGTCGGATTTCCTAGTCTTTATTCTCTAACCAATCTTCCAAGGTGCAAATTCCAGCCCAACTGGCGATCAAACTTTTGAATGAAATCTCTGACTCTGCTCTCTTTCCTATCTGTGATGCTATATATTGCAAGATATTTCAGTTTCAATGCATCAGCCCTTCCGTTTACTTCCAAAAACCAAAATTCTGGAGTCCTCACCTACCTCAAATTAAACTCACTGACATAGCTATACTTTTATTTTCTACTGCAGAGTGTATCAATGAGCACGTATTATCAAGGACACATGGTTAGCAACCACATAATTCCTACACTAAGACTAGAGTTTTATTCCAAAGAAGGGTTGTGTTCATTTTTCTAATCTTTTTCACACCCTTAACTCTTAAAAGACTGACCTGCACACTTTCTCCCAACTAATTAAATGGTACTACTTTCTCTTAGTATATGGACTATTTATACGAGGATCTTATTGAAACTAAACATAGAAGACCCAAAAGAGCAAATTTTATCAGCACAAGTCTACTAGCCATAGAGACTAAATAGTGTTAAACCTCGTTTTTTCCAAAGTATTTCGAAGTGTTTAGGACAATCAGGAAAGTGAATGAGAGAGAAACGGGCCTGTTGCAAAATCTTGAATTCTTCATCGACTGTGGTCCGAAATCAAGTCATTTCCAAGGGGATTTCATCGGTTCTACGCAAGGTTCCATTTGGGTTTGCTTGTTTTCATTTCGAATCTTTTCTTCCTTGATTACAAGAGAGTGTGATCCGATTTCTTCTTTAATTTTGATCATTGGGTCGTGGAAGTCGAATTAAGATCAAAGGCTTATGAAATTTGATTTGTGAATCTGAATAAACGATGAATTTTAATTTTGAATTTCCATTGATTTGAACAAATTCATGTTTCAATATGACTTGGGGGAGTGATTTAGTCATCTTCACCATAATGGGAAATTATAGGTTGAAATTAAATTCATATGTATTATTATATTATAGGCTTAAATCGAGTATGTTCTTAACTTTTCATTAGCATGTAAAACATTAAAAATGGTCTAGTATTGAAGATTTTATCGCAATTTGAAGTTGATATTGTTTTAGCAATAACATTCGAAAGAAAATTGTTGTGTTGGAGAAAACATTGAGTCTGATGTCATTGTTCTGACCCAGACCTTGACTAGGTCCAAACATAGCCTGTAAATTTGGTCACAATTTTCGCCGTTGTGAGCTATCGAAAATGTAGTCAATGAAATTATTCTTGTAATTTTTTTTAAATACAATTTTTCACATCACTATCTATGTATCCTAAGGCCAATCTGGAGGGAAGCTACTCATGAGACTGGCCCACTAAGGATATATTAGGTTCCTAAACTGCGTCTTGGGTTCACACTAGTACGTAGCCTTCCTTGAAAGGAAATTTAAGCCGTCTCATTGGACATGTTTAATGTGGTAATACAAATGAGAATTCCCAAGTAGTTATGTGTCTCCAAAGGGAAAAAAGTTGTCGCATTGGATATGTTTCATGTGGTAATAAGGAGTTCCTGAGGAAGGCACGAGAAGTGTCAAATGGAGCAAGTCTCCCACCTTCCAACACGCATTATTTGATATGATCCATTTGTATACCATGAAATCACACGTTCAAGGTTTGAGTATAAATATTTAAAATGGCACCCCATTTGAGATTCATACATACTCGAAGCGGTTGATGGTGCACCATGCACATTTGAAAGTGTGTCATTTGGCACGTGTAAAGGCAATAGGGAATGATATGAAAGTATACATGTCGATTTATGAAATTATAAAACCAAGAATGTAGGTTGCTTTAACGTTTTGAGTTAGGTGACGGCGTATCTAGAGATTGGTATCGTGTGATGACACATTACCTGCTAGTGATGCTTATATTAGCTAGCTTTGTTTAATTCTATTAAGCATGGATGTTGTGATATGATGAGATATAATGAGATGTGTATGCGGAATAAATTTAGAAATATGAACTTTAGGTACGCGGTGCTCGTATCACATTTTGTATGTGTATTAGATGGATTTTAGGCATATTTATGAGATATAATTCGTAGCATATTCATGGAGTTTTATATCTAAATATTATTGGTTGGCTTATTCATTCAGTCTGTGCATACGAACTTAGTTTACCCATTTGCTTTTCTATGCATGTGGAGTGTAGGTGATGATTTTGATCAGTAAAGGACATTGTCTACCTGTGGAACAAAGTTTCAACCTTTGCTAGTTTGGACATTGATGTGCGTATAGTGTGTTTATTTGCATATTTGTTATATTGAAATGGTGCATATATATATATATATATTAGTGGGTTGTTGCTCTTATTCTGGTATACAATAGCGAAAAAAATGTTAGTTATTTTTATCTTTGTAATTATATCGTTCTGATAGGTGTGTGCGCGTGTAACATTTGGACATCATGTGTTGTGTCATTATTAATGCAATTTTAAAAGGAGGGGCAAATAAAAAATAAAAATAAAAACTTTTGGCAACAAAGTCGCATGGTTCACACCCTCGGTTGCGGAATGGGAGGTTAAGTTAGAATTTTGTTTTCATGAGTGATGATGTGTTTTGTTTTTCTTGTGTTAAGAAAGAAATGGCTCAACGAACTCAATCTCAAGGTGAGAGAGTTCTGGTTCTGTAGGATGCCATAGCAGCCTTAGTACAAGGGGTGAAATAGAAAATTTAATAGGATGACCCGTTGCTCGTGGACGGAATGCATTTGTGAGCCTAGGTGGTGTGATGTATGATGGGAAGATGATGCTCTAGAGGCAGATCATTTGCTTAGGAAGGTGGAGAATGCCTTTAAAAGGATGGACAGGAAGGACTTCATTTATGTGCAGAGAGTTGGTTGTTCATTGTAATGCAACTGAAATGGATTGGGATGCATCTATGATTGTTTGAGCGATTTATTCAATTGAGGCAAGATTGAAGTTTGGTGGCTTATAATGTGGCCCAATTCAATCAGCTAGTATGCTTCGTATGTTATTTATATGTTGAAATGAATGTGAAGTTTTTGCATTGAATCTATTTCTGAGGTACTTGATGACGATGATTGATACTTAAAACATTTGGATGCAACGCTAGGACAAGATGAGGAAGAGGCTGAGTGCAAAAGGATGAGGAAAGACAGTGAGCAAAGATTTGGAAAATGACAAGTTGGTCAAAATACCACATAGTAGAGGCAACTTGGTCATGGAAAACCAAAAACGGGAGATAAAAAAAGTAGTCAGTTGGGCCAACCATAGAAACAACAAGGATCGTACAATAGAGGCTATCAAACTGCTGAGACTAGAGTAAATATTTCGCTTGTGGGAAAGTGGGGCATTTGGCAAGAACTTGTCCTCAAGGTTCCAGAAGGCAGAGAGGAGAGGGAGATGATTTGATTTCTCACACGTGGTCAAAAAAGTCATCTTGTGCAAGATTGTAAACATCGACAAGATCAGCCTGCACATCGACGTAGCAGTCAGGGCATACCTAAACCATTGTGTCCCATGCAATTGACAGCTATTTCTCACTTGGATAAATGTCAAGGGTATGTTATTTATTTTCATTACAGCTATGTTATGTTTGTGAATGCATAAATAGCTACATATGAGGTATTGCATCTTGGGTATGTTGTATGTGTTGACTTCTGATGAAGCAAGTGTGCATGATAGGTTATGTATTATCTTGACATTCAATATCGGTGCATCCAGGTCCTTGATCTCTATACAGATTATAGAGAGATCATCAAGAGGCTGTGCCATTACCTTAGCTCTCAGTTTGAGTCTTCTATTTCTGGTCTTATCTTTCATGTTTGATTATATTGTATTGGGTTAGAGGATTTTCACTTGATCATAGGAATGGATTGGTTGATCTTAGAGTATTTACGTAGGACCGTGACCCTTTCCCTAGTGCATCTCCTTGTGTTTTGGGTTATGAGTGGAGTTATGATATAGTGATGTTGAGTTCCTCTATTATGTTGAAATTCCTAAACATGATTGATGTTGTTCGAGGTTTTTCAAATGTCTTTCAGGGGATTCTTAGTCTTCCTCTCTATTGTGTGGTAGAGTTTAGGATTGACCTGGTCCTGGTACGGCCATATTCGCTTATCTTCTTGCACCCAAACAGTTTGAAGAGATGCACGAGCAATTTGAAGATTTATTGCATAAGGGTTGTTTCTACAGGTTTAATGGGTCATTTCGTATTTTTGAGGGTATCATTTGTATTTGAGGAATGTAATTAATTCTTTTAAAATGTGTATGACTCCTTAGTTTATTCAACGATTAATTCTCCTTGGGGCACACCTGCAAGGATGTATCGTAGGAGCACAAGGAACTTTTGCCCATGAAGTCTGGTTTGGGATGAATAATAAATATGAAATTTTGCTCAAGTACAACAGAATGAAAAGGCATGTGATCTGTTGCAGTTGCTTTCATAAAATGAGGCAACAAAGAGTGTTCCAGTAGGAATCACCTTGTAGGGGAGCCGAAGTGCATTAAACTAGTCCTCGTCTTTTTCATTTGTTAATACGTTTTCTAAGCCCTAGAAACGCAAGCCAAAATAGTGGAACTTGAAAAAAAAAAAATTTAATAAATAATAATAATAATAATAATAATTTAAAACACTGGTCCTTGTGTGTTGAACAACCTAAGTCACTCAATGAATCAAAATCCCAGAGACTTGCACTAACTTAACATAGTAAAATACTGATCACTATTCAGTCATCCCCAAATTCAGTCAAGTCTAAAACACATAAACATCATCTACGCAACCTAACACTTGAAAACAATTTCATTAGATCATACACATGGGAAAGCTTTGAAGTTTGTCAAACAGACAGAAGAAAGTAAGCATTTGAGGAAATTATCATTCAATCTCTGGAGGAGAAAAAAGATGCTTTATTTTATCCATGTTAAGAATAATGAATAAAAAGTAATAAAATCTGCATTATGATAGTCATTAACCTTACATGGATATTTCTGATCTCCCACTGCAGTTGATCATACAAATACTGCATGGTAATAAACAATAAGAGAAAATGTCAGGTTGGATTTCAATTGTTAGACTATTATGAAGAAAATAAATACATAATCTTAATTAAAAAATAAAAGGACAAGAAAAATAAAAGAACATGATTTGATTATTTTTACTAATAACTGTATACAACCCTGCATTAGTTACCATTGGTCGACAACCATACATAACATTTTCGCATAAAGGTATTACTTTCACCCTCATGGTAGGAGACCAATATTGTTCTTGCAACAACTGCAGCGTGTTTAGAGAGTCCCACTAAACCACCAAAACATATCTCCTTAACCAACTTTTCTCATCAAATCAAAACCGGAATACACAACAATCAGCCTTAAAAAAGAAAGTTATTTGGCAAAATAAAATCTCTAGAAATAAGGGATGTTTGTCTAAATGCATCATCTCTGTCAAAGGGCACACCCTATCACGCAATTCCTCCGCCAAAAATGAACATGTCAAATGACCTCTCTTTAGCGGCCTAACCAAAAAATGCACAACCCTATCAAATTCCAAAACTTCCTTCAAACCCAAAATCACTAAAACGTAGTCGACCTTGGACCAAGTCCACTGGTTTAATCGACAAACCAATGAACGGGACTATCTTGGCAATTACCAGTCTTGCAAGCATAGGCAGGTCGATTGGCCTAGTCATCTCCATCACTACCTTCCACCTTCCCCGAAGATCAAGGGTTTGGGTCCTCTATCGCCCTCACCCTCCAAAACGTTATTCCTAATTTCCTATCATCTTCCCAATTTCCCAACAGTGAATACAGCTTTGATACCAATTTAATACAAAATGCATCAGAAATTCCCTGAAATTAATTAACTCAATTCAAAATAAAATTATAAATAAATGAAAAACGTCACATGAACTTTTTTTTTTCCATTTTGGATGTTGAGTATTGGATCCCATAACCATTAAACACCTCTCGTGAGGCGTTAACCCTAGACCATCAGCAACGTCTTACCAGTTAAGCTAACACCCATTGGCATTCAATCTCTCATCTCTAAACTTTAAACCTCACAAATTGTTTTTCTGCACTCGAACTTTTTATTTAACCAATTCCTATTGGACCTAAACTTAACTAAAAATAAAAAGGAAAAAAAATAACTATAGGCCCAAGGTCTAACTACTACTAATTTGCCTCGTCCATAATACCTTTTTATCCCATTAGTCCATTACTATCAGAAACAGTTTACAACTACACAAGCTACAACTATCAGAAACAGTTTACAACTACAAGTCTACAACTACACATAGAGAACACCCATCAAAAGTGGTTTCTAAATAAGTCAAAGCATGGAGTTTTTTGTTGCTTTCAAGTCAATGTGGAACGGTCCTTTTCAATTTCATGGTCATATTCTTTTGGTAGTCTGCATAAGGAGTTGGGGATGCATAGTTCACACGTCACACCCTCTCCACCACACGTTAATTCTTTAAATTTTCTTTTTGCAATTAGATTGATTTATTAGGTCGTGGATTGATGAGTTAATTTAGCTATCACACACAAGAGAATAAATGTGTATGAGGCAAAGATGTAACGTGGTTCACCACTAAAGGCTACATCCACTATGAGATCACACATCCACTATGAAAAAAATTCCAAATACAAGTCACAAATAAAAAAAAAACACTAGTTTCACAATGTGGTAACACATCTCACTTCATACACGAAGCTATGCTTCAATGAAGAGTGTTAGCCGAAAATTTTGTGAATTGCTATTCATATTTGAAGTTGGAATATGCAAGGGAAGCATCTTGGACTACATGCATTTCATTAAAATGGGGAATAGATTGTCAACGATGAGCAGAGGATGATAGGCAAATTTCTAAAATTTATCAAGAACTGAAAAATGAAGTAAACCCTGTGAGAATATTCAAAAGCTTTGTTTATTTCTTAATTAAATTATGAAAATATTCAAAAGCTCTGTTTATTTTTTCAATTAAATTATATAGTATAATATTAGGTTTTGATTAATATATTATAGTTTCTTACAACTTTTAAACAATAAAAAAAATACATTCATCAATGTTTATTATATCTAAAACTAATAAAAGGTTTTTTAATCAGAAAAACAAAGTAGCGTATTAACCTGCAAAGGAGAAATAGGTGTCAACCATGGAAAAATAACTTTGGCTCCCCACAAAAATAACATGTATGTTGCTAGTATGAACTATGCAATCCCAATTAAACATAAGAAGATAATTGAATCTCTTTAAACCTATCCCATAAGCATATAAGGTCATTTTGGTATTATCCACAACCTGTTGATTTATGCACATTCTTGAAGATTTTGTTATTTCTCTCTACAAATCACCCACCCACACCACTGCATGAATCATTCTCCCAGGCCCATCTACCAAACACTATCATTAGTCTACATAGAGAGTTGCTCGAGGTTTACAAACTTTCAACCCAAGCAAGAAAAGCTAGAGTGAAGGGGGCTTGTAGGTGAAATTTAGATAATACATTGGTGACAGATCACTAGTCCAAGTAAGCAGCAAGTGATCAATAGTTTCCTCAGCCTGACCACAAAACACAGAGTGTTTGGGATGAGTAGACCCCTTTTGATGAGGATATCAACTGTGACAACCCTACCACGAAGCATGTTCCAGAGATAAAAGGCAGCCCTAGGTGCAATTGTTTGACACACTGTCTCACTGAATATTTTGAATCCTTGCCATACCAGAACCACTTGTCAAGATCATCATCAAGTTAAGTAGGCCAGTAGTAGCAAGCAAGTTGGTCATCTGGCTAATCTCCTAATCATTCAAGTCTCCTCAGTCGAAAGTTCCACCTTGATAGTTAGTATCCCTAAATTCTCTAACCTTACCCTTCTTATTGTTGGATACATTATGGAAAATAGAACTTCACAGATGAAACCCTAATCCACCTGTAATCCCAGAACTCGATTCTCTCACTATGTTGCACTTCAAAGGTGATATTATTAGCTATGCAGAACTTTTGTTTCCCTTCCATAGTGACCAACCATAGCAATTGGTAGGATCTTTGGTCATAGCAGCTCACCAATTATAGTAGATAATATAGCACATTGTCATATGCAAATTGCATTTAGTATGATACTATCTGCAGGTATGTAACCCTAAAAAGGGGGCATGTGTGTCGACTAAAATGTCACTAAGACGGAGACACGCGAGTATATCACATATTATATTTTGACTATTAAGTTTTATTTTGTTATTTTAATATTTTTTACTTGTACATAAAAATTGTAATACTAACTTGTCATAATATTCTTAGTACATTTATAACGAAGCCTTTGAAGTATATGCAAACAAAGCCAATGATCTCAATATGAAGTATCCAACGCCCCGACAGTCAAAGTGTCCAAAATGTATCCAGTACAGTAATTTTTTTTAATATAAAGTATCCTTGTATACATCGATGAATAGTAACATTGCATTTGCAATTCATAAAACTAGGGATTAGTCTGTAAAAATATATACTCTTTCGAAAAGTTTAGATTTATAGTTTCAGTTAAATATTCAAGCTCAACAAGTTTAAATACATGGAGTAAGTCTAATAGAGGTAATGGATTATTTGCAGGCGTGGATCTGCCTTGCTTGAGGTTGGGACCCATTCCCACCAAAAAGTTTTCGGGGTCGGCTACCCGAATTTTAGTTCTCCAAGCAATGTGGTCTTCCCACATATCATCCCCTAATCCAAGCTCAAGAATGTCTTCCTTTATCACCTTCATCCAAATTTCAATGACCGGCCCTTCAGTCTACACCCTCCATTAATTTGTTATCTAGACATTTCTAATTGGCGTCGTGTTTAGTCTCCTCCGCACGTGACCAAACCACGTTAAACGTTTTTTCCCTAATGTTGTCCTCTATGGGCACTACACCTAAGTATCTCCTAATTCTTTCATTCCTAATTTTATCCTTGCAGGTTTTACCACACATCCATTTTAACATTCGCATTTCTGCTACCGCCATCCTGTGCGTATATTGTCCTGTAGTAGCCCAACATTCTGAACCATATAGCATGGCTGGTCGAACATTTGTCTTATAGCATTTCCCTTTTAGCCTTGCAGGTATCCTTCTAAGCCCAGTTACCACAATTGAAACATATTTTAAAAAAATAATGATAATAGATATATATATATATATATATATATATATATATATTGGAAAAACAATGAATTACATGCATAAATCTCACTGAGGCCCACTACAGTTAAAGCTCAAAGCTCCATATACGCACTGTTATGACAAACCTTACCTCCAACACACACACGCAACATTGTTTCAGGCATGTGCTGATAAAAGAGTCACCTAGGCTAACCTAACACAATTGGTTGTGTCTGTCCAGAAAACTATTTTTTCATATGTAACATGTAGAAGAGCAGTTTCTATCATAATGGTGGCATAGTTAGTACCTTGGCAGTGTTGGAAATGGAAGACGCATTAATCGCATGAGGTCGGATGCCATACTCCGCCAATAGGCCAAGAATAGATGATGTAAAGATATATGTTTCATCCTCTACAGCCTGAAGAAAAAGTGAAGTTTTATGAAACATGTCACACTCATACACTATTTCCCGAGTCAATCATGAAATTATTTAGAATAGAAAACTTATGGATAACAAACCACCTTATTAGGATTCAAGACATACTGAAATAAGGAGATGTTGATGACTAAAGTAGGTTTCTTGATAATTTTAAACTTCCAAGATTTTTTAACAAAAACCATAATAAAAATCAGAAGTTCAGAACCTGTGGATTCTAAAGTTTGTATGGATAGAATGAAATGTCCAGTTCTTGTCTTTTCCTTTAGATTCTACTGATGAAGCTATAATGGATACCCTACATAGCTGTATTGTGAACAGAGTGCTTATGCAATGGTAATTGAATGATGCAGCAGTAATTGCATCTTACACCTTTTTTAAGGGCGAGCAGGATTTTTATTGCATCTAACACTTGCTTTGACCTCAATGCCCAAGTGTTTATGGCCCCTGAAAATATCAATGCTAGATTTGCCTTCTTACACTTTTACAGCAAATGGCAATAAAACATGATATTAGAGCATTATTCTGAGGGGTTGTGGGTTTGATTCTCGCACAACATAATCTGATAAAAGTAGGGTTCATATTTATGTTTTGGCTCACACTATAGAAGTAGACGCAAAAGCCCACAAACAAATAACCTCATTAGCATACAAAGAGGGATGCCTAACGTAATAGGAAATTGTTTAAGCTTATGAAGAAGAAGATTTAAGAGGGAATTGAGATACAAAATCCTTGATTGAACTTTTGAATGATTTGATGGATACGTGCTTTCATGATCTCTCCTTTCCGCTTCTGCGTTTATGTTCATACAAAATACTTCTTTCTTTAAAGAAGATAAAAGTTTGTTTCCTTAAGGATAAAATAGAGAAAGTAGAAAAGAGGAACTATGGCGCTCAAAGTTCAGTGGAGTGAAAAATGTGTCAAAGCGATTTAATTACGAGGAGATGTGATTGAATATTTTAACACTTTTACATGAAAACCATGGACCATGGGAATATTGTCCACTCAGTGTAATAACACCATCAAACCATGAAAATTTCATATTTACTTAGTATATGAATTTCCAATTTAATTGCATTACACAAACACGTCCTTAAAGTTTTCGATTGACAACACGATCTGTTCATGATTCACTAACACTAACTAGCAAGAATAAAGGTTTTATTGGTTTAGTGCATCGACCTAGTAAATAAACTAGTTAGCGATGTTGTCATAGTTGTTCCTTTGTTGTTGGCAACTACTTGTAACTGCTATTGTTGGAGAAAGTTGCTTAGCATTGTGAAAAGGAATAAACAGTCAAAAGGCCGCAAAGAACCGAGGTTCACAGAAGGGGAGTTTTTACTCTTTATTCCCATTACTATTCTCCCTCCCTATAAGAGTGATTAAGACAGGTGGCGAAAAGTGTCAATAAATGTAATACCCGCCTAATTAAATAAATATAAATAATTCTTATTTATTAATTGTGGTGTATATTGTAATCTCATTTATTGGAAAAAAGATTTTTGTTTGTCATTACTAAATAAAATAAAGTGTGTGTATTTAGCCAAAATTTTGTAAACCCTAATGTTGATGGATTGTTACTCAATTGTATTTGGGCTTGGTTTTTGGGCTCTTATTTAACCAATGATTAGGGTTTTTTTTTTTTTTTGTGAAAGAGGGTGGGTGCATTCGAAAGTTTGGTGGGGGCGAATAGCCACCCACCATATATATAAAAAAAACAAACAAACAAACAAACCTTTTTTTTTTCCTTAAGCTTTTATTTTCTCCTTCTCGTTTCCTTCTTCTTAATGGTGGCATGATAATGAAAGAGATTGGAGTGATGAGGATCAGAGGAGAAATGGAGAGGAAAGAAAATAGGAAAATGCAATGTGTGACTGGGTGATTGAGGCCTGATTCAGGTATGCTTGTAGGGTTGTTTCAGGTCTGATTCAAGGTTGATTCAGGGTTGATTTAGGTTCGTGTATGGGCTGAAACAGGAGGTTTTTAGAGCGAGTTTCAGGGCTGAATCAAGGTTGGTATTAGGGCTGAATTGAGGTTGGTTTCAAGGTTTAAAACAGAGTTTGTTTCAGGTTGTTTCATGGTCCCATACAATGCTGATTCGAAGCTGTTTGAAGGGTGGTTCAATGGTGTTTTCAAGGACTGAATCAGGGCGTGTTGCAGGGATGGTTTAGGGTCTGTTTCAGACCTGATTCGAAGTTGGTTCAGGGAGATTACGAGTAGGAGAGGAGACGATTTGGGATGCTTGTGATGGCTACGCAATCCTTTGTGATTTTGGTGAGTTTTCTTCATTCTATTTTGTATGTGAATTTAAGAAGGTTGAGTTTGTTGATTACATTTGAAATTTGTGAGTATTTCGATTTGGGTTTTTTTTTTCTTTAATGTTGATTTACTACAATGGGTTTATTTCAAATTGATGGAAAGCATGTTATGATCTTAAGGATCTCTTTGATAGCAATGACTTGTTGAGTAACAATTTTCACTTGCTAAGCACTTGCTGAATTTTGTGTCAGTGATAGCCACTAAGATTTAGCTTCAAAACTCCTAACTATCTTACCTTGGAATTTCAATGTTTTCCAGTAGGCTTAGAAACACAGTTTGCTACCCTCACTGGTAGAGTTTCTAAACTGTCATTTGTTAGGCTGTCCAAGTCAATCGTGTGTCTATATGGCATTGTAATGACAACAGTTAATAAGCCATAAACTGGTAGAGTTTCTAAACTGTCATTTGTTAGGCTGCCCAAGCTTAGCTGATACATCATTGGTTTTGAGGACTACTTTTCTCAGTGTTGAATCATTGGTTTCCTGTGCTACGGTTTTGCATTTGTTCCATGCATGCAACTACACATTGCCAGGAGAATAGAGGCAAACATAACCAGTTTGGTTTACCTTTATCAAATTTAACTGGATTTTAGGTTAAACAGTAAAAAAAAAAAAATACAAAGACGGATGCTGGATTAGTTCAACGTCATTTGAAGTGTCCAATGGAGAATTCTCCATGGCGAAGGACAACTTTAGCACACGCTTCATATTGCAAAATGATGGCGTAAGGGTGACACTCTACCAGATCTTGTTTCTTTCCCTTGACTAATCGAATTCATTGAACAAAGAATTATATATTCCTTACTTCTCAACTTCGACAGAGTGATAATTTCTTTATTTCTCTTAACAACTGTTGCACAATATCCAACTGATCTTCGTATGCAGTAGTAACGCATTTGATCTCAATTGACTTGAGAAAGTTCCATTTACTAGGATAACATTTTATTCACTGTAAGGGACTATGAAGCTTCATTCTTTTAGGAAAACTTTTTTTTTATTCAACCCGTTAACAAGAGCGGCTTATGTGCTTTGGGCCCATAATCTACATCTGATCCCTATTCAATAATTTGTAGTGCCCCAATCAGCTCCCTCATGGAAACACCCACTTCCATAATGCACACTTGGAAACACCTTAGCTATGTTGGGAAGTTGGTTCTAGACTTCTCTGTCAATTGCGTGTTGTTAACATTACATTGAGAGTCTGAGTTGCCCATCATGGAAAAAAAAGTATGAGAATACTTCCCTTTGCTGGGTTGTGAAATCTACACTCTAGGTTTCCCAAGCCATTTTCTATTCAGATTTTTTTTGAAATTTACATAGCTGGCGAGATTGATCACAATTGCATAACACGAAATAGAAAAAAAATTTCTAGTAATAGATATTGGCTGAAATTTAACTGAGCACTTGTTTTAGCTTGAGTATTTGTATTGTTATGTGAATTGGTATGCATATTGTTTTTCATATGATGCAAAGAGATGAGATGTGTGAATTGGCAATGTGCCAAATATTACTTATTCCCCAAAAGGATGGTGGATACCGTGGTTGATTTACTTACGGTTGACAAAGTGTCACCATAAAAGAGTTTTGAGTTTTAGTTGATATTTTTTTATGCTCTTTTCCACAACTCCAAAGAAGAAAAAAAAGTGAAAAGAAAAGAAATTTTTGTATACAGACTTGTTTGTATACGTGTGATTTATTATGGTATGCAGTCTTGCTTGCATATCGGTGCATCATTCCATGTGAGTTCGGTTGTACGTGTAGATTTAGGAAGAATATTTGCCAGTGATCGAACTTCGGGTGAGATGACATGACATTCGAGGTGGCACCCCACTTGGGTCATGTACGCTCCGAGTGGTTTCGATGGCAAGGGAGGCACACTTGGGTGAGGTGTGTTCGGCACATGGAGGATAGTGTGATTGTGGAAAGGAAGCGAGATTTCTTTTTTTTATATGTGCATGATTACCTTAAAGGAACAAACTAAATGTTCATTCAATCATTGAATGAGAACTACATGTCTTCTTAAAGGTAGAAAATGTGTTTTGTTAATATTTCAATAATAGTCAACTCTTATAGTGTAAGTACTAGTAAGGGCATATTTATTTATTAGGATCATGACACCGTTGCCTCAATGAGGAACTACCTGATGTGTGGTTGTTATTGTTTATTTTGATGTTGTCATGTGCGGATTTATTGATTTTGGGATGAAGATTTCTCACACTAGCTTTATTGCTGACCCAAGTGAGCTTTTGCTTCTTGGGTACATTCCTTTTGGAATGTAGCCGATTAGCCTTTCAGGTTTAGAGATTTTGAGCTGCGTTACTGGAGTTCCGCTAGTGAGCTAGCCATGCCAGTCTTCTCCGGGTTAGATTTTTTTTTGTTTCAATAATTTAATAATGTTTAGTTTTTGTTGTTATTGAATTTTCACGTCCCAAGTTTTGGGGGAAACGGATAATCCTACGTGGATTTTGGAATTTTCGTTTTCTTCGAAAATCAGGGCGTGACAATAAAATTTGACCTTTTCAAAAAATAGGTGATTAAAATACGAGGGTAATGGTATGAGAATTTGAATTCCATGTTAAACCTCAAAGCTAAATAGAAAAAAAAAATTGAGACCAAACTAATTGTCTCTATAATCTAACAAACCTCCTGTTAATTATAGAAGTGACCAGCAATACACCACAAGACATTACGAGAGACACGACAAATATAATATTAGAGATTGAGCTGAAGGGCTCAATTTCTAGATTCCTTGTAAGTTTTGGGCCCACTTAATTTCTATTTAGTTAAAAGGACTCCAACAAAATTTTCAAGTTGAAACTTTAACACATTGTTTCATTTAGTTAAACTCGTATCTCGCCGTCGAAACGAGCCAAAACTTTAATACGTTGTTTCCAGCGTTAAACCATAATTTTCTCAAAATTTCCGCTCAAACAAATCTGAAACAAATTAGTAAAAAAAATATCAATATAAATAAATAATCATAATAACAATAATAAATTTGTTTAGTAGGGTCCTCAGGTGGTAGTAAAACCGCAAATGAGTCCTTTTAAGCCAAAACCCATATAATATAGAGAAAGGTGACATCCTCAATGACAATCATACGGGATTAGAATGCGCAGTATACTTTAAGGCGGGAATAACAATATGAAGTAAACCCAAGCTTCACATGACAACTTTAGTAAATTAGTAGTTTAAATATTTGCATAAGAACCGAGAAATGTCAAGGTTAAAAAAAAATACAATTTGAGGAGTTAGATGACAGCCTACCTTCAACTCATCAGCCAGTTTCAAATTTTCTTCAATATCACCTTTTCTCCTACCCAACTCCTTTAGGGCAGAAGCTACGGCATCATTTTGTTTTTCATCAAGCATCTGTTTACCAAATGACGTTTATTTAATATAGTTTATCAAATCAAACTAAAGTACAGATATATACAATGCTATTTGAAAATATATATTTCTACAAGTTACAGACCATTCTCAAGTCAGCAAACTTTCTCTCCAAAGCATGTTTCTCGTTGAGCAATTGGAGCTCCTGGAAATGCCCAAGTCAATCAAGCATTTTTCCATTTTTTTAACATTGCAAGTGATAAGTAGAAAAACAATGAAGCCAATAAGAAAAAAATATAATGAATGTGAGAAGACACCTCTCATAAATTTTATACCTTAATACATGCAGCAGCAACTTGTTGACGAAGTAAAAGAATTTCCTCTTTCTGTGTTCTGGTTCTAGAAATTAGATCCTGCTCAAATTTATGTTGCAATTGTAAAAATCCTTCAACTTCTAATGTAAAAAAAATATATTCTTTTGAATTTGAATTTTTTTTTTTTATTATTCGAAAATAATTACCAACGCCTCTTGGTCACTAACATAGTTATAATTGCTGACTCCTCTCATGTTCCTATCACCATAACAATTTTCAGCACAGGAAAAAACTCAAAGATTTGCTAAAAGTAACATGTAATCCAAAGAGTTGAGTTTCACAGTTAAGAATGTTCAAGAAAACCAACTTTTTGGTACCCAGAGCATCGAGTATTACATGTTTGAAGAATCCGAGTTTGGCGTTCGGACCCCATCATCACTGTTTCCACACATAGAACTCTTGGTAGAAGATAACACATTCGCTACTCCTGGTGATCTTGACAACATCTGAAAACTAGATCAAGAATACTATCCTTGTTCATTAAGAGCATCTGGCATTTTATTCTGTATCTTTACCTCAGTACAAATTGCATACTGCCCGTAAAATTCAGATTGATTCAAACTTCTGATATATATACAGCCCTATAAGACATGCATTTCAAAAGAGTAAGTAATTTGAGTGAATATCAAAGAGAACAAAAACCATCGCATTTACGTTTGATTCGCACCCTGTAAGTTGAGGTTTTCTTTCATTCGATTAGGCTTGATATGCATATTATAATAGTGGAGGTAAATAAACAAAAATAGTTGTGTTGTTATAGTGGGAAGATTGCTAAATTTCACCAAAACTGATGAGAATGGGCAACAATGAGATGGTGCTCAAATGATCATCCAATAGTGGCATGACCCTTGAAGATCATGTCTCAGCGCAGCTCGTGGAAAAGCTTGGGAAATGATATCATGGTCACTATAAAATTCCTACCAGCATAGCAATGTGTCATCAAAATTAACATCAAATGCTGAAACTGTTCCAGCTCAGAAGCTTTGAGACTGAGCATCTAAACACACAAAAAACTTTTACTTCATTGTGCCTTATCACAAAGCACTATATCTGAAGACACAAAATGGGAGGATGAGACATACTGTAGCATTGTCCTGAATCCATCACTAGTATAAAGCAATCGCTGAGCTCATGTAAAATATTTTAGGTTCATTTGATCCTTTTAACCATGCCTAGCAGTACATCAGCAATAATGAAATTTAAGACCAATTTTCCCAAAATCTCAAACCTTCATAAAAGAATCAAAAGTTCACTACACTAATCTTCATTTCTAAGAATTAATTAATTAATTAATTATATATATAATTTTAAGAATAAACTCAGGAATGACTTCACAATTTTTTAGTTTGGGTTTCAAGTGGACAAACCCAAGACACAAAAATAGAATAAACATTCAAACACCCACAAAGATTTTTCTTTGCACACTTTGGGATTGGTTATCTACACAATGAAACTTCAAACATGCAGAGAACAGAAGATGGGGTTCTGAAACTCACCTTGTTGTTCCATCAAACAATGGAGGGGGTTCTGAAGTTGAGTACAGAACAGGTGGGAGAACCTCTTGGACAGTTCTGAAGAACAAAAAGAAACAAAGAGAGATTTTACGCAAATTTGCATGGATCTGAAGCTGAGCTTCTCTTTGAGGGTTTTAAAAGTTCCACTCTTTCAATAGGGATCAACGACCATAAACAGAAATTCCGTTAAAACCCCTCTTCATAATCTGCCTCAATTTGGCCAAAACCCTTATCAATTCTAAGATTACAAATAAACACAAAAAGATTCAATTTTTCCCCATGAATTACAGACAATCAATCAGAAGCTAACAAATTGCTAATGAATTTTGATTTCTCAAGCCAAAACAATCGATCTAAGAAGATAAAGTACCTACTATTGAAGTTGCTCTGTGTAAGTAAAGAGATTGGAAGCGACCAAGTGAGTGAGGCAGGGCAGAAAATCGCAACAGATGGGGGTTGAAGAGAATGGATCCAGGATATAATTAGGGGCAAAAATGTTTATGTTTGGTTCTAAGAAATTCATGTCTATCATTCATGTAACAGCTAGTAGACTTGAGTTGACTTCTTTGATCCCTTGTTAGATTTGCTTAGGAGAGTTTAATGGTAACCATTATGTTTGATTTTCAATTTTGTGTTTTTAAATGTTTTTTAATTAATGAAAAAGGGTATTTTTTGGGTCGTTAATACTAAATACATTTTTTTTTTGTTAAATATCATGTATTGAATATGAATTTCAATATTTTTGTTTGAATATGCATTAAGATGTTTCTCTCATTTTTTCAAAAAATATTGAAAATACTAATGACGTGAAATATATTTGAAGTTTTTAATAATAAAAAAAAATTATTTTTAACTTTTGTATTGATCGTTCGTTTTATTATAAAGATATTCAAAAATGCATATCAATGATACCAAGCTTACTAAAATTTGATAATCAAATAAATAGTTATGACAATTTTAATTTTGAGAACAAAAATAAAAACACAAAATATTTTCTATCCATTTTTTTTTATTTTAGGAAATGAATCTCAATCGTCAACGTCTTGAAAATCATCCAATGGTCTAAAATGTATATTATCAATTTCCATTTTATGATATACTCAATCACACGATCCTAACATCCAACGCATTCAATATTTGTCTTTTTCTACTTTAATAGGGGCAGCTCGAGGATCATCCAATGATCTAAAACGATAACACTCCTAGACAACACCAATGTCTTGTCTATTAAAAAAACAAAACAAAAAAAAGTGGGTGTGATGTTAATGAGTGATAATTGGTTGTCACCTTATGAATAGACTTAATATTAATATTTTCCTTACAATTCTTTTAAGTCAACTAATAAAAAACATTGACACAAAATTAATGTATATGATATAGTATGAGCATGGTAATCTAATCTAACACTGATGAAAAATATTGCTTTGAAGACTTAGTGGTCGCGTCCATCACCCATATCTTTTATATTTTCAAAAATATTCTCATCAAATTGTCAATTTTCTTAAACAACCCTATTGCAAAAGTTTTAAACCAACAAATCTCCTCCCCTTCCTCCCACACTCCACCATAGGGGTGGGCATTTAGGCCCGAAAATCCGGACCGATCGGGTCGGTTCGGATCGGTTATAATTAATTATAAAAGTTTCGGTTGTAAAAGCCCGACCCGGCCCGAAATTTATGGTCCGAGCCTCGGTTTCCATTTCTGAAGCTCGTCGGATAACCGGCCCGACTAGTATTAAAGAATTATAAAACAAGATATTGGAAACTCAAAATTCTAAATGGCGAAGAATTCAGCAGGGAGACGAATCGCGATTCAGCAGGGAAATGAACGAGAGATTCGGCAGGGTGTTCGATGATGGTGTTCGATGGTGAATCTGATGATGCTGATGGTGGATCTGATGGAGATTTTATTAAAGATGGTGAATCTGATGATGCTGATGGAGATTTCGGCTAAATCTGATGCTGCTGAATTTGATGATGCTGAATTTGATCCCAGCTTTCTCATGTCTGAACCGAGACCGAACCGATCCAACCCGAGAATTCGGTTAACCGAGATCCAGTTAACCGACCTTATTCGGTCCGATCTCGGTTTTCAATTTTCGATTTTAAAAAATTCGGTTCGGGCTTCGGTTTTTGGTTTTCGAGCCGGTTATCCTGACTTGCCCAGCCCTACTCCACCACATGCGCCTGCAACACGACCCTGCCCTCTTCACTATGCAAATTCTCCAATTCTTGCTCCAAAACCAAATACCCCACCATCTTAGTACCAACCATCGCTCACCATTGACGTTGTCCAACCACTGCTGGAAATTTTTAATGATGGAAAATTTTTATTTTTTTATTCCTAAGATAACCCTTGAAACATGTGAAAGTTCAATAACTCCTCTGACGTTTGTTTGTGAACTCTACATAAAATTCAAGGTTTCAAGTTCAATTAAATAAACATTTTTTCTTCTAAAAACGCTTAATTGAATAGTCTCTATAACCCAAACAATCACATTTAAAACAGTTAATTGATCAATATGGATTAGTTTGACGTAATCTAGTCGACTAGACTATACGAGATTTTAAATTCTACATTGTCGAGTAGCCTATGCCAAAATTTAAAACTTTTAACATGTACATCTAAAATCTTTTCATTTCATCTCGGCAAAGTCTTCAATTTTCACTGACCGATCTTGTTGAGTTATGGCGTTGACTTGGGCTTCGGTCATAATGACTTTGACTTCATCTTCATGAGTTGATTTTCATTTTCTTATCATTTACTTTGATATTTGAACACTTGATTTCGATCTTAAAAGTTGAAAAGGCAACTAAGTATTGCAAGTAAGGTGTAACTAAAACATTTTAAACGAAATGAGAATTCATTTATAAGGCCCCTAAAGTAATTTGTTTGATTTAGTTTCTAAGATTGTAATTTCTTTAGTATACAAATTAATCATTTTTTGTTTAAATATGTAATGGGTAACCCGCAGTGAGGGAGCCGAGATTTTTTTTGAAGGGGGCGAAGTGATGAGTATAGTAATTAATGATAATATATTAATTAATTACGTTAACAAAAAATTTATTCGAACAATACATAAATAACTATTTAAAACACCTATTGCTAAACAAAATTCAATTGAACCTATAGGGAAGACAATGAGCCCAACAAGTTACTTTGTAGGAGTACGAAAGATAAATATATATATGGAGGACAAATTAAATTGGTAAATAAAGTTAAACAACATGTTTAGTGGCCATTTTTTTGTCACTTTAGGTTTTTCTGACACTTCTAACCCTTTTATGGATGGTATTTGTGGTTGTATTTTAAAAAGAATGGGTAAAAAGCCAAAACTGACCAAAAAATGGCTCCCTAGACTTACTCAAAGTTAAGTAGCAAAAAAAATGTAAAATTAGACGTGGACAAAAAAATTTGGATTATTTGCGATTTTTCACCTATCATAAATAGATATTAGAGATTACCCTATCATTAATTACTAATGCAGTCTCCCCAAGACTAGTAGTCAACGTGCATTGATTGTCAAAAGATTCATGCCTTTCAAACAATAACTCATAAATGAACGTCGAGATACAAATATGTATCTTGAGGAAAAATTAATAGATAAAAACCTTCATGTATCTCACTAGACCTCGAGATACAAATTCATCTCGATGAAATACATTTTTTAAAAAACATTTTTCTTCCTTAAAGCAAGAAAGAGAGGTTGGGGTTGTTGATACTGATGGTGGAAAAAAAAACTAAATCAAGCAAAAAGGGAGAGAGATGAAGCAAGTAGGAGGCAGGGCGGGTGCTGGTGTTGTAGTAGTAATCAGAGAGATAGAGATTAGAAGAGAGAAAAGGGGTGGAGCGAGGAGGGAAAACAAATAGCAGAAGGGGTGGGGTGGGACGAGACGGACTTGTGATGCAAATTTAACTAACCTAAATAAATAGGTTAATTTAACCTAATTTTAATAACTGCAAGTGCACAGTGTCTAACTGGTAGACAAGGGCAAGTACAGGTCGATCCCACAAGGACTGTGGTTGCAATTAAATTTCAGGGTTTATTTAAACTAATTTAAATTGGGGTTACAGCAATTAAAATATCTAAACTAAAAATCAAATTAAAAACAAAATAAAAAGTTTTAAAGAATATGAGAAAGGAAACCAAGGCATTGAATCCACCACAGGTTCTTTGAGATTTGTGTAATCAAAAATATTGTTTTCAAGATTTAACACGACTAACCTAAAGATTAATCTAAATTCACAATTGATTTCAGCTATGTATAAATCCCTAGAATTGCGTGTCTTCTTACGGCACACACAATCACAGATTTATTTTAACTAATCCTAATCCCTAGCATTGCGTGTCTTCTTACGGCACACACAATCACAGATTCAGATTAATTGATTAAATCAGACTTTTGAATTTCAACAAATAGTATTTCTAACTACCGACTAGTCTAGATAATTAATCAGGATATAATCAGTGAAAGCAAATTATTGAAAATCATAAATCAAATGTGTTTAACGTTCAAGCATAAAGAAAACAATAAATTTAATTACACAAACTCTAGGAAACCCTATGGTTTCATCGTAGCCTTGGCGAATGGTTTAGCTGGTCATGGTAGCGGTGAGCACAACGTCAATGGAGGTGGAAATCATCTCTGCACGGACGCGCATCCCGAGAAAGCTGGCCAAAAGCACTATGTGGTGGCTCTTACAGATAGCTGGGGTGTGAATAGCCAAATAATCAAATAAACCAATTCCCGCCTCTGCTACAGTAGCGCTACAGTACTGCTACAGTACCTATCGCTCCGGTCGTCTTCTCCAGCGCGACAGTGGCTCTCGCGGTGGTTTTCTTTGCTCCTCGCGACCTCCATTGACCTCCAATTGATTCTAGAACCTGCAAAAGAAGAACAAAGGTGAGGAAACACCAATAAAACAGCACAAATAAAGGGAGAGAAATCGGGAGGGGCCTCCCTGTTTTCGCTTCCTGTTTCAGCGATGGTGGTGCTGGTTATTGCGTGGTCTGGTGGCGAGGTTGGAGCAGAGAGAGAGAAGTGGAGAAGGGAGAGACGGAGAGAAACCGAGAGAAGAGGAGAAGGCTCTGTGGCGAGGCGGAACAGAGTCGCGGTGGTTGCGGCTCTGTTTCTCGGCGGTGGCTGTGAGAGAGAGAGAAGTGGAGGAATAGAGCGGGGAACGGGAAGGAGTTCGAGACGAAGAGAAGAATCAGAGAAGAAGAGAAGGTTCTGTGGCGAGGCGGAACAGAGTCGCGGTGGTTGCGGCTCTGTTTCGCGGCTGTGGTGGTCGTTGCGATTCTGGTGGCGAGGTTGCTGGACGGTGGATGGCGGCGGTGAGGATGATGGAACAGAGAGAAGGATGGTAGAAGGTGGCGGCTGATGGTAGAGGACGAGGAGGAAGGGTGATGACGGGATTATCGTTACCGGGTCTCCTATCGAGCGAGGGTTGCCGGCAGAGTGGTGTGGTGGCTGGAAAAGAGATGAGGGGAGAGGGGCTGTGGAAGAGGAGAGAATAATCGATCCCTGGTTCTCTAAGATTAGGGGAGCTAAATAGGGTTCTATTATCTTGGGCTCGGGTTTTTAGGTTAGCATTTTTGGATTTGGGCTTAGGTTTAGATATGTGACTCTCTGCTTTGTACCACAACTAGAATCGACCAATTGTCTGTCGCCTTAATACCATTTCATCGTTAACGCTCAAATTCCTGCCAAGACATGAAAACGAAATAATTATTATAAATTATAATAATCGAAACACTAACATATATAAATTAAGGGATATATTATGTAATAATTATGTGAATATCAACTTGTCAACATAATAGGAGGAAGAAAAAAAAGTCAGTGGGGGCACTTGCCCCCTAGTGGCTTCGTCCCTGGTAACCTGATCAATCCAAATTGTTGAAATTACCCAAACTACCTAAATTGGTACTGAGTTTATAAATTATTCATGGGCTTGTCTGGATTAGATTGTTTATCCCAATTGGACACAGGTTAGGATAGTGACGAAGTCAGAATTTTTGTTGAAGGGAGCATAGCGATGTCATAGTTAATTCATGATAGTGTAATAATTATTTACTTTAACATAATTTTTCTAAAAACTTGAAAAATACATAGGTAACTATACAAAACACCAATTGCTAAACAAAACTTAATCTAATCTACGGGGGGAAGAAAATTGATTAAGAAGGTACTTTGTAGGAGCACAAAAGACAAATAGATAAGAGACAAATCAAATTGTTATATAAAGTTATGGAGCAAAAATCAATTCCAAATAAAAATTATATGTTTTAAAATATTGGTTTATTTGCGATTTGTCCCTTATTAAAAATAGATAATTAGAAGTTACCCCCAACATTAATCAATATTGCAATCTCCACTATGACTAGCAGTCAACATGCTTTAACTGTCAAAAGGCTCATGTTGATTACCAAAATGTTTTTCAAATAGTAACCCACAAATGAACCTCAAGATACAAACATGTATTTGAGGAAAATAAATGGGTTATGCATCTTCATAAAAATCATAAGAATAAAATACAAAACTAGACATCGATACATAAATTCATCTTAGAATATACTAAAAAAATAACTTTTATTTTTCCTCAAATCAAACAGGAGATGTTGGGATTGTTGGTGGCTGATAGCGATGATGGAAGAAAACAGAGGTAGGGCAGGGAGGGATCAGTGTCCCAGAGAACTGAGGCAGAAAAGAAAAGGTAGGGCAGGATGGCATCGTCAACGTCGCAGGATCAACAAATCGCAAATAACCTAATTTTTTTCAAAAGTTAGTGGAGGCAAACGTAGATCCATGTAGGGGTGTTAATTGGTTCTTGAAAATTGATCGAACCGAAAATAATCGAAATAAAACTGAATCGAGAAAAAATTGAAACCAAACAATAATAACTGAATCAAGTTAACTTGGTTGATTTCGATTTCTGTTTTTCATACACTCGAAAGATCGAACCGAACCGAAGGCATTTATTATTATTACTTTTTTTAATTTCCAACTGTTCCAACCCATCTACTCTTACCTTTTTTTTTTTTAATTATCTCCCACCCCAAAGCTTCTTTTTCTCCAAGACTCCCATTTAATTCTCACAGTTAGTCCGACAATCCTAATCCCACCTATTATTTATCTTCTTCTTTTTTTCCACCCACCCCAAGCTTATATTTCTCCAAGACTCATAAGCATCCAAACCCACTCCACCACTCCAAAGGTGTGCATCTCCCCTTTTTCACTTTCTATTTTCATATCTGAGACATGAGAAAAGGTGGTGGATGAGGTGGAGGTGGGGATGGCGAAGTGAAATCAAAGTGAGGCGGGGTTTGTGATGGTGGTGGTTGAGTTCCAATAGAGAGACCGAAAGGGAAGGGATGGGGACAGTGGTGGTGGTGGTAGAGATGGATAAAGGGGAAGAATGGGTAGCGTGACATCGGAGGTGTTGTCTTGCTGGTTTCTTTGATTCAATACTTCTTGTTCATTGTTATCACCTGTTTTTTTAACAGGGGAAAGTAGTACTGATGTTGTTGTGTGTATTTAGAAGTTATAGAGAGCCCTATATCTCATGTGCTATGTGGTTTGATTTTTGGATTCTATTGCTTAGCTTTAGTTTTAGTTTTGGCTTGTGATTTAATCAAAATAGTTTTCTTCTATTGGCTTGTGATTTAATCAAAGTAGTCTTCATTGGATCGATCATCTCTTATTTGAGTTCTTTATTCTCAGGATAGCCTGCTTCTCTACAGATTGTGATGGAAAAATGAAAAATCGAAAATAATTGAAATCGGACTTAACTGATCGGTTCGGTTTCATTTTTTTTTTGAAAAATATAACAACCGAACCGAAAAGTCAAATCCCTAGTTCGGTCAGTTTTGTCCAAATTTTAAACTGACCAAACCGATTAACACCCGTAGATCCCTGCCTGGGCTAAGACACGGGAATTGGGAACTACCTTGGGTTGGGCTCAACTAATATGGTAGGCGTGCAACCCAAACAACTAGCAGCACTAGTTGAAAGTTGAAACTCAAGCAATTTATATGCAGAGTTTTCTTGCACCAACAAAAATCCGAAAATCCAAGAGTGGATGTTATTATGTTAATCTCGTCCCTCCCGCGTCTGAAGATCATCCAACCTATGCACGTGTAGACACGACTTTTCATTAATTACCTCTCCTCTCCTACATAGGAGAAAAGATTGATTGTTGGCGACGTGAAATGAAAGATAAACAAGAGTATAAACAAATCTCTTCTCCACTCCAACTCTCATAAAACTCAATCAAAACAAAGCAGCAGAAGGTAAGAGAGGGATGGTAATGGATGAAAGAGAGTTGATGAAATGTCAAAAACACTCTTCAAAGCAAAGAACAACTGGAGTGTGTCCCTTGTGTCTTAGAGACCGGCTCATCCGCCTTTGCCCCGAATGTGCTAACGTCTGCCCCTGCGCTTGTTGCCCCATCACCATCACCACCACTTCCTCCTCTTCTTCATCTTCATCTAATACTACGTTGTTTTTCTCTTTTCCTAAAACTACTACTTCACACGGCAGCTTGGGAACCATTTCAAATCTCATTAATAACGAGCCTGCATTTCAGCGTTCCAGATCCACCGCGTTTCAGTTTCAGTTTCTCCGCCACTAGGTGGCCGGAGCAAATCTTCTTCATCATTTTGGTTAACTCTGTTTAAGAAATACAAGAAAGTAGAGAATACTAAGCAGCAGGAAGAAGAAGTAGAAGAAGATGATGAGCAACAAGTGAAGATAAGGTGATCCAAGTCTGTTTGTGGCGGGTCTCAGATTCCAAGTACTCATGTCAGATTGAAGCGATGGAGTTGGTATTTCCCGTCTCCTATTAAGGTTTTCTGGCTGGGCAAGGCATCAGGGATTCTTTTTTTTTTTTTTTTTTTTGAATGGCAAGCGTGCCGCCGGTAGATATAGAACTCAAGACGTGGGGTTCAAACCACCACAACCTTAACCATCAAACCAGGTTACCATTGGCATCAGGGATTCTTCAAGAACGTTCGCCTTTGTGCACAGGTTAAAATTTCACCCAAAAAAAAAATTCGAAGGAAAAACAAAATATCAGTACGTCTCTCTTTTGTTCATTTCTCCTAAAATTTTCACTTTTTTTTTTTTTACTTATATAGAATTGTAATATTTGGCTGTAAATTTCATGATCATATTAATCAGTGAGACTTTGAATCCTAGTTTTATTTTGTTTGTTGATAAGATTGCTGTGATTGTTTTATTTTGATATTATTCTGAAAGTGCACGAGGTTGGGACCTGAATGAAAATGAGGTCATCAGATTATTGCATGTTGGCCAAGTATTCGATCACCAATTTAGATTTTTCTGCTTATTTCAGTTTATCAAGAATGAATCATTATGAAGCCAACAGCAATGGCATCATTGTTCATATAATTGTCAATATTACAAGATCAAAATCTTGTATTATTTTGGTTAAAGTTTATGTAAAAGTTATTTTCAAGAATTTTTGAAATCTGCCAATAACTAAGTCATCATGTCGGGATACTTGAATGTTGTTTTACTTTTAGGAGATGTCCTGAACTAACAACAATCAGAACTAATTAGCTCAACGACACTATAATAAGCCGTTACGCATTCACCAAAACTTACCACATACTGTGTGTTTATAATAAGCCAAGAACATTTTGATGGAATGGAAACAGGGAGCAGAGCTCAATGTGCTAATTAGTGATTTGGAAAATTAGCATCCAGTTGCTTGGAGGTGTTTATCAGATGTTAAGAGGTTCAAGTTCTTAAAAAAATGGTTTGAGAATCAGTGAAATTAGTGAGGACCATGAGCAATAAATGATCTTCTCATTCCCTCCCCGAGTCTTGCTAATAACCTACTTAAAACTGATGATGGATTCAACTGCAAGCAAAGTAAATTGAAAAGAAGAAAAAAATTAAACTTTCAATTATAAATTGCAACCAAAACATAGCCTTGGTAAAACAAAATAGAAAGATCGATCTAGACTATAGTTTTGATGAAAAGCGCAGTAAGCCATGCATCCTAAGATGCAATAAGATGCAGATAACCTGTCTGTAATGTGGTGATTGTTTAAGACTATCGATGGTCTTTGAATATGAAAAGTGTAGACATAAACTCACTGTCCTCACTTATTATTCTAACAGAAGGAGCACCCATCAGAAACTTGTTCAAAATATGTGAGCTAGAACTTGAAAGTGTTAAATTTTAGTTTATACACCTAGTATCTTGATCAACATGCAAAGACTAATTAGTCATCCATTTGACCTCCCTGGATTCTCTAAGCTTCTCTACGAAATTTAAAAGCAACAAATAGAGTGAACACATGCAGTCCTGGGCGATAAGTTATATTTTGGTCGAATTGCTACATTGTATCTTTCCTTATTAGAGAGAGCAACAAAACAACTAACTAATCCCTTGATATTTCTCATAGAGCATTTTGTGTAATGTCTATTATCATTTTCTAAATATCAAAAAATTGGTAATGGCCATGCAATTGTATGCTAAATCAGTAAAAAGTAGGAAGAATACCAATAACCAATCCATAATTGAGGATGTATTGTTGGGATTGGGAGATTCCTTTTTGTCATTGTTCTCCAATCAATAGACTGGTTATGATGATTTGTCCCTGAGAATGATCATTCCTCCAAGCCAGAGATTCCTTCCTAATAGTCAATTAAAAGTCATTTTCAACCACTAATGATACAATCTTTATTTGCAATGTAAGTTTATCAAATTGATTGTTGCTTTCCTAGTTATCTTAGCTAGCATAAAGCTACATAATTAACACTTTTGCTAAGTAGATGGCTGTTGAGCATGTTTATTTTATTTCTAACCCAAGCAAAACAAAAAGTAGATGGTTGTTGAGCATGTTCATTTTATTTCTAGCGCAAGCAAAACAAAAGTGTACAATAATAGTTTTAGTATGTACAACCAGATAGGTGCTAGATGTGTGTGCAACTAGAGAGAGGTGTTGTATGTACGACCAGATGGCGATCAGTGGGAGATTTGGAAGAGAGGGGCGGGCGAGATGGTGGATTCAATTGTTGTGTGAGATTGGGTGCAAGGCCAGGGAGAAAGAAATCATGCGGGGGAACTGATAATGGTGAAAGCGTGTGACTGGTGTGAGGGAGATGTGAGTTAAAAAAAGAATAAAAAGAGAAAGAGAGGTGGATTGGCTGGGAGTTTAAAAATAAAAAGAACCTTCAGTTCGATTCGGTTGTGTAAAAATAAAAACTGAAACCGGACCAAATGTGATTGGTTGGGGAATTAAAAAAGAGAGGAAAAAAAATGTGGGCTTCCTGGGACTTGGAAAAATCTTCGACACGAGTCATTTATTTCACATTTATTTCAGTTGTGAAAAACAAAAACCAAAAACCAAAAACCAAAACAAATGCTATTCATTTCGGTTTTTACTATTCAATTTCAATTTTTATTTGGTTTGGCTTGGTTCAATTTGGCCAGTTCATTCGATTTTAGAAAACCAATTAACAGCCCTACCTCGAACCCGCGTAAACTCTGCATGGGCTTGGAAGTGACGTCTATTTGAAACACAATACCGGAATTAGATTCAGGTTCTGGAAACACTAAACTCGAATTAGATTTTATTTCTAAAAACGAACAGAATGAATGGATGGGATTTGGCAGCAGTGCAATATAACACACAAGTCTGAATCATCAATTTTCAACACAACACAACACGGTAAACTATATCTGCAGTCCGTACTAGTCGATAAAAAGCAAATCATAAAAAACACCGACCCAAAACCAAGCCAATCATCAATCAATAAAACTACCAAACAAAACCAATAAACGTCAATAAGATTTAATAAGATCTAGATGAGAAGGAGAGGCATGGGTGTGGAAGAGAAGACCAGCAATGATGATCATCATTTAATCTTCACATATGGAACTCTAAAGCATGGCTTCTCCAACCACTGCCTCATCCAAGATCTAATCCCTACAGGGGATGCAGTTTATCTGGGCGTCCATCAAACAGTAACCAAATACCCTCTCGTCTGTGGTCCTTACCGAGTCCCTTTCCTTCTCAACTTCCCTGGTCTTGGTCACCGAGTCCGTGGTGAGCTATACTCTGTATCTCAACTCGGTCTGGCTCGGATGGATGAGTTGGAAGGGATCACACGGAGGCATTACGAGAGATTACCCATCAAGGTAAAGGTAGTAGGAGGAGAAGCAGAAGAAGAAGATAACAATGGCAAGGAGGTGGAGGCGTATTTTGGGCACAGAAACTTTGCTGAGGAGATGTGGAGGAGGAATGGAGAAAAGGGGTTTTCTGAGTACACCCAAGAAGAGGCTAAAGGGTATGTCAAGAGGAAAGATAGGCCCCAAGATGTTAGCTTCATCGATCACATTCACCTCTTCATTTCTTCTTCTCCTTCTCATCATTGATTTATCTCTTTCTCTTCTTGTTTTTGTTTGGTTTATTTCTTCAGCTTTCAAATGGATGTTGTGCTATTATTGACTGGTTTTCGGTTTCTTTTCTCTCCTGAATCTTAATCATTGAAGGAGTTATTATGAATCGACAATATCATCTGATTAGTTGTGCAGGGTCTTATATGGTTTTCATTTTCACAACTTGGTGAGAATAAGGGATTCTGTTCTCAAATATTTTAAGAGTTGGGAGTCTTTATTTCCTCACAAGTCCGCAGCACTACTCAAACGATGAAACAAATAATTGACTTTTGGCTTCACATAGCTTTTTCAGCACCACAATCCTCTGATTGAATTGTAATGTCGCAAAACATGGAAAATGAAGCAAGCACACTTGCTTATCACCCTCTATGTTCTTGGCTACGGCATGGAAATTCTTAGTTCATGAAAGGATATGCACCCAGAGTTTAACTGGTTGCCAGTTTTCCGAAGCATTGTTGAGGAATGAATATGTGATTATCATCCACAGGAAGCAATGGAAGATGGAGTTATCCCACTAAAATTTTGAAGCACCAAGTTTTAAAAACAACTTCTCTGTTACTCCTCCACTCTTTGGGCTAAAACATCCCATTTGTCCATCATAATGAACACTTTCTCAGTTATAAACTTACAGAAAGCTAAAACCAAATTCACTGGGCGTAAAGCTTTAAAAACAAAAACTACGAGGAAAGTCCATCAGAAATTATTGGATTTCAGAATCTGTAACAAGATATGCTAAGAACTAGTTTTGGAGATGATATGATCCTTTGGTTAATTGTTCTAATTGCTTGATTTAAATGTCAAAGGTTTCGCTGGGGGTTATCAACTATAACAAAATGACAGAATCAAAGAACCACAGCAAATATGATATCTACAAGATCATAAAACTGTGACTGTCTCAAAAGAACATAAAAATTTAGCCCGAATATGATGCGCTTATAAGAGTTTTTACAGGTGTTTCAGGTATCTGAACTGCACCCGAATAGGGGCCAGTTATTCTGCAGTACATATCCAGCCAAATTGTATAGTGAGATTTCCAGCCATTATAAATACCTTCACTATTGCCACAGCACAAGTGTTAAACCTAGTCAAATGTTGATGCCTCTATAATGTTTGATATTTGTAATTACCATAGGCTCCACAGGTTAAACTCATCACTTCAGCCACAAAAGTGTACTTTTCTTGGTACTTTAAAAAATCAGGTATACACACCCAAGATATCTAACGAACTGGAGAATCAACTTCTTCATCTGCAAAAATTGAATAGAATATTTCGTTAGATTACATATTTTACATTTGCCTGAATTATTGTGATAATTGAAGTGAAATGAGGTGATCAACCCAAACTGAAACTATCTTTCCAGTTTTTAAAGGACTGCAAGCACAAGTGATTCAGACATCAAAATCCTAGATTTTTACAAACTTGAACTGAAATATTGAAAGAAAATGTAATGAGATAAGATAAATATAAGCATACATACACTTCAAACTTCATGAATCCAAACACTCATTTGTTTCCATCAGCTGCTGTGTCCTGCATAAGAGTCGCAAAGAATAATTAGGAAATGTAAAAGATAGTGGCAAGTATAATGCATAGCGGCGGACTATATAAAAACCTCCCTCAAATGGGGTAAGAGGGCACTCTCTATGAGGTTGTACAAGGCCCTGACTTTGTCAAGTTAAATAAGGGTGTGTTTGTTTGCATGGAATCTTATTTCATGGGAGTCCATGAGGGGGACCACCAACATCTAAAAGCTAATTTGGGGTTCACTCACCAAACACCATTAGATTTTGTGATCAATGGTGAGAACAAAAATCTCATAAACATGAGAATCGCATGCTTTGGGGGTCGATGAGTGTAATTCTCTTGTTCATGAGAATTCTATTCTCACCATTGATCACAAAATCTAATGGTGGATTTGTAAATGAACTTATGCAGTTAAAACGGATAATGGACCCATAACGGTTCAAGAGCGTTATAGGTTATAACCAAATATATCGGGATATAACGGAATAGTTTTTTAAATATATTTTTAATACCCTAACAAAATATTAATGTATTATAGAGTCAAAAAGGTAAATCATGTTCATAACATTAAATTCAAAAACAAAAAAACATTAATAAATTTTTCCCTTCGTATGAGAGTAAGATCGCAACAAACAATGCAATCGACTCTTCGTTTTCTTCCCTTCTTCTCTCTTTCTCTGTCAAAAGGCAAGGTCTGGTTCTCTATCCATTGACGACGATGAATTCTGGTCTTTTTTCTTTCCTATAAGTCTAGGGGTTCTGGTTCGATTGAGAATGAAATTGGTAAATTTTTTTAAGTATTAGAACAAAACGATAAAACAGCGTTATTGGAAAAAAAAGTTATCTCAATAATGACCATATAACGTTATATCGGGCTGTGATAATGTCATAACGTAACGGCTCACCCCCATTAAGCGTTCCATTGGCATTATAATGTCGTTTTAACTGCACAGGAGTGAACCTAAAATTAACTTAGAAGTAGGTGGTCCCTTCGTGGATTCCCATGGAATAAGATTCGATGCAACACCCTAAGAGTCATTCTACTATAACATTCAAAATTTACATTCATTTGGACATAGATGAAGTGGCATGTCCTCATTGGCTAACACTATTTGACTTTTCAAAAAGTAATCCAATGAAAAGACCCTTCAACATGCCACGTAAGCCAACATCATGTGCAACACACCATAATTTGCCAATCAACATGACAAGAGGCGACACACCAACTGGATGATGTATTACATCTTTCTTCCAATCACCACTCTAGCAAAGTTCAAGATAAAATAGTACTAAAATGTCAACAATGACAAAGTAAAGGCACTCAAACACAAACTCTAATTGGGATAATATCCTGAAGAATGCATTTTGATTCAATTATTTCAATCTAATCATGGGCCAATATTGTGTGCTTCAAAAAGTTTTCACCAAATGAATAACCACTCAATAATTTAGCAATGCATTACCATATTGAAGAATGACTAATACCAAGTCCGTTGCAGGTGAGTATCATTCCCTTGAATCTGGTTAAGTACTCCTAAAATCAACACAAAAAGCCATCAATAATGAGCATGTAACAAGCCTGTTCAACAATAACAGTTTTTCCAGTAACTGGAACAATATTCTGCAGTATATCCATCCAATATCTATCAACTCTCGGAAAAGAAACTTAAAAACTTGTGACATGTTTTTACGAACGTCAAGGTAATATATTACCAGAAATCTAATTACAAAAAGTAAAGAAAAATATTTAACAAAAATCAAATGCATGAACATACAAAAAATATGTTCAAATACATTGTCATGAGGTGTATTTTTTTTCCTTGACATAAAAAACATATCCAGTAATACTGAGCTCTTCAAATACAGTTTACAATAGATTAAAAGAATTAAATACACAATCAAAATAAATAAATAAAATAAACTCGACAAGTATAGTTGAAATTGAGATAGGATCCTCACCCGTAAAGTGTATTTATCAATCTCGTAATTTCCAGTTAAATCATAATCAAGTCGTTTGGCTGGATCACTCAATACTGCAAAAATTCAACGAACAACAGATTTATACAGTTAAACGAATCCATAACCCATCAAGTAGTTACGGTTTAGACCCATTCTCATACTTGATATAGTCTTCAAGACTCAAAAAATACAGTCTATTATCATTCATCAAATTATTCGATGCTAGCAACGGTATCTATGACCAACTTACGAATAAGGCTGTGCACTTGTGCAGTTAATAGCCCAGCGCTTGAGCTAAAGTTCCTAACAGACTATAAATTAGCTTTTCAAGACATATAAGAAAAAATGTTCCATCTAGATTTCAAAACTTTTAACCATTTTCTCAAGTGAATAGATAAATGAAGGTAAATTTGATCTATGATTTTGAAGACCTAGTGACTAGTAAGAAGCAGGGGCAACTGTAAGTATCCCTCTGTTGAGAACAAAAGGTTTAGTTCAAACCCTCTGTATATAATGAGAAAACCATGAAGCTGCATGATCCTATAATGACCTCCAAGGCAATTACATAATTAATAAAGAAGAACTCATGCAAGTTACCTGTGTAAGCTTCATTAATCTTTTGGAACTTGGCAGTTACAGCTTCATCACCTTTGTGTTTGTCAGGATGCCACTTCTGTATAGGCAATAAAATCATGCTAGCTTCGCTTATATATTCTCCATTATATTGAAAAATTAGTTACAATAAATAAAAATAAAAGATTTAGCAGATAAAATATATCACCAACCAGTGCAAGTCTTCGGTAATTTACTCTGATTTTGTCGTCTGTAGCATCATAATCAAGCTCCAATACTTTGTAGTAATCCTGGGTACATGAAAAGTAGTGCATCATATAGAAAAGTTAAAATGTAGAAGTGCAAAATAGGCACCACCCCCCATTGATATGTATCATGAAACAAATCTGGCATTCTCACTCAAACTCACATTTCGTCTTCAAATGTCTCCAAGAGTTGTCTACATCTCAAGGACGACCAAAAACATAATGAAGGTTAGTTAACTTTGTTTAGTTCGTGATTTGCTTCAAGCGCCACAGCAACGATACAATTTGACGGATAATTTTAATACCTCAAATTGGACTCTAAACAATGAAATGACCATTATAAAGTGAAAACAATTAAGCACTGTTAAAGGGCCAAATGTTTATACAAAAAATTATCGATGTTTAAACAATGCTGCGTTTATTTTAACCCACAGGAGAAATTAGAATCAACATGATTTTTGTGCAATAGCTTGACAACTCTGGTATTCCTATAGAGACAATAATGGATCACCAATTAAATTCTGAACTATTTGTGTTTAGAGGAAGTAATGAAGCCACCAAAACATATTTGTCAATCCTTACACTTGATAGTGTTTACCTCTGCCATCATTTAACCAATTCAAAAGTAACCATCACGGACTTAATTATAGGTCCATACGACATTGTATCAAATAGATCATTAACTGGAGCGAGAATCATCTTTGTTGAGGGAGTCTTCAGTTTTAGTTAGCCCCTTAGAGCATCAACAATCATATGCTAGTTCCAAGCATTTTTTTTAATCAAAAGTGTGTCACGATCATGACTATTTGGCAAGCAATTGATAACAAAACTGATGAACAAATCGATAAAATTGAAATAGAAAATGCAGATTACAAGTATTCTCTCTGGTTCACTTGTGAACAGAGCCTTAGATCTCTTCTTCTTTCTTGCCCTGTTTCTTCCCTCTACTCCCTTTTAAAGCTATTTCCTAACAGAATGTTGTCTTGGCCAACAAGTGTTTGTCATGTGCCTGGAGCATGTGTTTCTAACTAACAAAATTATGAAATTACAATTGGACTTGATTTCTAAATTCAAATTTTTGCGCCCCATTTTCTGTTTCCCTCTTCACTTCTCTTTTGATCTTCCAGCTGTGACAAAGTGGTTGCAGTGGGGTTTGCAAAAGAGACTTATGCCTAGGAAATTTTCTAGATTTAGAAAGGAACAAACACAATGACTAGCTTGGAAACCACATTAGACATCCAGCCTAGAAAATTATTCTCTTACATGAAGAGGATTGGAATCCAATAATGCCTTCTTCACATGCCCAACACTCTTCAAACCTTGACATAGAAATCAGACTACTTAAACTGCCACAAAACGGGTGGATATGTCAAGCCCTTACCAAAGATAAGTATGTAGTGTGGTCTCTTATTCCAATGTAACCTAAACTACAAATTAACAAACCTACATAAAAGATAAATAAAACTAAATAAACCTAAATAATCTTCATTGGAGTTTCTTCATTCATCAAAAAACAATTACAACCAATGGCCTATTGGCCCTATTTATACTAAACCTAGCTTGCAAATCAAGCATTCTAACCCTAAATGCTACTGGAGCCCTAATCTCCACTTATTCTATTATGGGCTTCCTTAGGCCTGACCCAACAACTAAACTAAATTAAATAATAAAACTAAATCCTACGTTACATCATATTCCCCATCCATTGTGTGGGTGTCGTAGAAAGAGAGGAATAGCTAGGTCTTTGGTAGCTCGTTCATGTCTCGAGATCATATGGCCATGGGTGTTCTAGGTTTCTTATGATATATATGCATAGTTCACTGTGCTTTCAATGGAGTTTGGTTTGTCCAATTTATGTTAAAAGTGGTTCATTTATGAGAGTGCATTAAGTTTTTGGGGCTTTTGGTGGAGAGGGGCTTACACTTTTGTAATGGTGTTTCCTTTGCTTTTGTACAACTCTCTTTTCATTTTATCAATAATCTTTAATTTTTATCAAAATAAAATGCTGACTCTGATGCCTAACACTATAGTGAAATCAATCCAAAATCGCCTATCAATCCACCTAAAAAAACTAGTACGAGATAATCTCAGAATACATCTTAAGGAAATGGGAGGGAATTATGTGTTGTACAATGGACCCCTACTAAAAAAAATTCAAATAAATTGCTACCCTACTAATTGTATATACTAGTCTCTACCCCCTCCTCCTCCTCCCCCCAACAACCCCCAAAGAAATAAAAATTTATGGCCGTGTGCATTTCATGACATGCAAAGCTTTACACAGTCCGTTCCTGTGTTAAACCCAGAATCATGTAGCTGTTTCAGATATCCAGACAGTGGATAAGTTAGCACTTACAAGGTTGTAAGGTTGAGGCTATATTTTGCAATGACTAAGGGAAATGAAAACTAAAATCTCTTCCACTTTTGGGAAGCAGAAAGGCTAGTCAAAGATTACAACTGCAGATGCTTGTTTGTTCAAATGGTCTTCCCTAATATAGGATCACAGTTGGTAACATGTGTTTTTACTTTTATCATTGATATAGGGTTTTTTTTTCTTTCCTTTTTAATCAGAAAAACAAAGTATTACATTCATGTAAGAAAATCAGTGGAAAAAGAACAAACACTGAAAACTACCATCAAATGTATTCATGAGGTATGTCTATCAATTACAAGAATATCAGCTGAATAAAGATAATGATTTCTCTACACCTTTCCCATTTACAGCCCATAACCACAAAGTTACTTTAATATTTGTCCAAAGATAATCTTCAGTATTTTGAGTATTTCTCAAAACTATGTTGTTTCTTTTCCAAAGCACCCAAACATAGGCATGGAACAATCTATCCTAAGTTAGTTAGCAAGGAATTTACATATAATGTAGTTGTGAGTTGACTTCCTCAGTACTTCTTGCACTATCTTAGACACCCATCAAACATGAAGTCACAACTTTACCCATCATGTGGATACAGTATTCAGCACACACAAGCCACCCATCTTGAAATATCTGGCTGGTAGCCGAAGCTAGTTTTCTATCCTAGCTTAATTTGAATACAGTGAAACAATCTGAGACAAATCAATTATTATTTCTCAACTCAACCAAATTTTCAGGAGCTCATCACCAAAAGCTTAAATGTAAGGCTGAACCAAACAAAATGTACGTCTTCCATCATGAACTTCTAATTGATGAGCTTCTGAAGAGTTCATACTTATATCATTCAAAGCTTAGGATAAAATGTATAGAAACTCAAGAGAGAACGACAGAGCAGTGCTAAACTTAGAATTGATGATAATCAATGGCTACCTGATTATGCTTCCCCTATTAATTACAAGGCTTCAAAACCAAATTTACTGGAAAAGAAAAAAAACACCTGTGGACAAATTTAACAAAAAGAGACCTCCAAGGTTAGTCTTCTATTATCAATAGAACACTTATGAAGGATTACAGAAGGTTCCAACAAAATGGCTATGGGCTTAAAACCCCTCACACCATCCCAAAGTTTTCAACTATATAGCGCATCGATAATGAACAAGGGAAAGGCCCAACGCGTCGTTAAAATATATGTAAGACATGATGCCAGATCTCTTGGGTAAGATTGCCCCATAATGGATTTTCACTGGTCATGCCACAGCCCACACAAGCACATCTTTTTGCTGAAAAGCACAACAAAGTCCCATCCTCAACATCCTTGCAATTTTTGCATGACTTCAAAAATTCAAAACAATTGTACTCTTTTTTTAAAAAACCTTGAAGAAGCCTTCAAGATTCAATCTATTATAAGCCTTCTTGACAACTGAAGGCATATTCATTCTCAGAAACCAAATGAGTAACAGGCCTTTGACACTTTGAAGTTCAATATCTCCCCTATTTCTTCCTTCTACTCTATATCTAATCAATGCCACTAGTTGTAATTCAAAGCTTCTGGTGAAGTTAATTAGGAAATTTCAAGATGTATGAAAAAAAAAAACCTATTGTAAAAGACCGAATCAAATGGTCAACGTGCAGTGTGTTCGGTGATTTGTTAATCAACTGCTTATTTCTGGCCATTTCACTGGTACAATAAGGGAATCCTTGCTCATTTTGATTCCTACATTGCTGAAGGTCAAACTGAAGTTGGGACTTGATAATCAAGGATCTAAAGAATATCATCAAACAATGAAAACATGCCCTAATAACTATCAGCCTCACTCTTGTATAGGTGTATTCCTAATAGAATAAAAGAACGATAATTGAAATAAACTAAACAATAATTGAAACAAACGAAATAATTTGAAATAACACCGATAAAATTAAACGAAAATAACTAAAAAATAAAAATATTCTTTCAATCAATCGACTAACTAACAATATAGGCAACCCATGCCTTATTTACAACTAACCTAACTTCTAAAACAAACCATAAACCTAATAAGAAACAATGTCGAAATAATACTAAAATTCTTAATATGCCTAAAATACTACTATTGCTAATAATAATAAATATCTTAATTACATCAATTTCGCACATTTCTATCCTTTACTTTGAAAGCTTAGTTTAGTTGGTCTTATGCTCCTGCTGCTGCATTTGCATGGTATGTCTCAATATTACAATTCAACCAATCAGTTGGTGCTTTCCAAATTTCGACATTTTTTTAACGAACATCACTATACTTGTTCATAAAAGCGAAAAATCGAGTATCCATATCTGAATTAATGAAACGGGAACAAGCAAAATAATTGAAACACATTTTTGAGAGGCAATGGGAGCATTTTCAACAACAGAAGAAACTGATAACCTAGAATTGAAGCGAAATTGATTGATGAGTAAGTTAGGGTTATTACCTTGTGAGGTTGGTCAATGTTGTTTTCCATCTGCAGCTAAAATGCACGGTAGGTGGAGAGGTGTCGATGAAGAGGAGAACTTCATTGATTGATATAAAAAGCCTAACCCACCACTTCCCTCTATAAAACAATCCAACCCTTTGAAAGATATGATGAACAAAGTGAACCCTCACCAACCAAAGCACAAGGAAGGAATGAAGAAAAATCTAAAGAGCGAAGCAGGAAAAAAATCTGGGAAAATCTCAAGGAGGAAATCAGTTGTGGTTTTTCTGTGGTGGAATTTTTTAGGGAGAATTTAGGACAGAGATGTGTTGTGTGATTGGAAAGCGGAATAAAGAGGAAAAAGAAAAACGAGGTCCAAAGAAATCTGAATGACACGACCAGAAAATTGTTTTGATTTTTTGTCTAACGTGTGCGTGACATAGATGATTTTAATAGAAGATATTTGTTGTTTGTTGTTGTTTATACTCGATGGATGGATGGATATGCGTTAGTTACACGCCTCAATGGGCTTGGTGATTAGCAAATGAAGCAAAAGGGGAATTCTTAAGTGCACTAGGGTGCCTGGTTTGGTTGTGCTACCAGGCATAGCCAAACATAAACTTGGACAGCTGAATGCCCACAAGGTAGAGAATTGGGATTGGGATTGATTGGGATTGGGATTTAACATAATATCAATGGCAATGACTATTTTGCACCATCAATTTTGCTGAAAGACACCACTATCTTCTTCTTTTTGTAGCACATCACCTCATACTGAAAGACATCACCAATATAAACAAAAAAAATTCATCACCGCCTTTTTTTTTTCTATGTTCTTTCTCAGGGAACAACACCACTTCACCACCTCGCCCCGCCACCACCACTACACCGCCTCGCTCGATCACAACCTCCTTGTCCGCTCGCCGACCGATTGCACCTTTTCCCTTTTCTCTTTTTATTTCTTATGTTTTTTCTTTCTTTTTTCTTCTTCCTCTTCTTCTTCGAGTTCTTCTCCTTTCTTCCTCTTTTTTCTTCTCTACTCTTTTTTTTCTCCATCGTCGATGATACCACCCAGTCCCCACCTCATTCTGTTCTTCCTTTCTCATTCTCTTATCTTCTATTTTTTTTGTCATTGAACAGATTTGCACGAGCCCGTGCAGGCAGGGGCAGAGCCAGGATTATAAATAAAGGGGGCAAACAGTATACAACTATTAAACTACACCAATTTTAGCAGTGACACAACTCTACATTCTTCAATTATTAGCTTCTCATACCAATTGTTGTCACGAGCAAGCAAAACGAGCGAGACTTTCGCATTGGACCTGTCATCGAGCGATTCAGTGTAAAACGTGGCAATTTGCTCCCAGATTAGGTACAGTTCATTCACAACAATAGATGGGAGTCTAAATATCAATCGGACTCGACATAGATATCCGTCGAACTTGACAGAGATGCGAAGGAGCCAGGAGATGTCCATGGTTGAATTCTCGAGTTGCGTGAGCATCTTTTTGAATGTGACCGCAGGGATTATTGTGAAGACTTGTTTCATGAGACCATTCGCTCTGCACTTTGCTGCTAGAAAGAGGGCTTTGCCGACTCCATCTTGTCGAGAATAACTTTGCTACCATTCCCTCGTTTAAGATCTGTATTCGACAACAAAAGAAAAATGAGAATAATAAGAAGAAAACGAAAAAGAATAAGGGGAAGAAGAAGACACTGGATGAGAATAACTTAATTTTGAGTAAAAAAAAAAAGTATTGTCTCGGTTTGATTTCTATGGTTATTATTATATATATTAGCCTTTAGTTGTTGGTCTTGTGGATAAGCAGACATGACTTCAAAATCATAAATTCAAAATTCAATCAATGAGGAGATGTATGGCCCGATTTGTATAAATTATAATACACAATATTCAAAATGCATCATTGTGCCCATCAAAAGTTCATAAATTCAATGAATGAAAGCTTTTTTTTAACATGAGCGGGGCAACCTCCAAATTTAAAGGGGGCAATGTGGAAAATACAAATGCCTTAGTGGGTTTCTTTTAAAAAGATAATGGGGGGGGGGGGGGGGGGGGGGCAACTGACCCCCTTATCCAAAGGGTGGATCCGCCCCTGCGTGCGGGTAGGGGTTTTCCAGTCACATCCACAAAGGCTCGCATGAATCTGCTCGAGGGCAAAAAAGCATATCAAGGAGAAAAAATTAAATAAGAATAAGAAGAAGAAGAAGGAAAATAAGAAAAAATAAAATAAAAAGAAGAGGCTGGGGTGGGTGGGGTGGGGTAGTCGGCGATGGAGAAGAAGATAGTAGAGAAGATGAAGACATGAGAAAAAGAAAACGAACAAAAAAATGAGAATAGGAAGAGATGAAAGCCGAACATCATGAGGGGTAGTGCAGCTGGTAGCGAGGCAGTGAGATGGTAGTGTTTGTTGTTTTTGAGACAGGAGATAGGAGAAGAGGGGAAGAAAAGATGAACAATAGTGAGAAAGTGGATTATATTGGTGGTGTCCTTTAGCACATAAAAAAACGGGTTGGTGGTGTTCTCCAACAAAATTGGTGGGGTCAAAAGTCATTGCCATATTCAATAGAATACAAGTTGAGATTTGGTTCCTTCTTTTAGGAGAAATAGCTTCAGATCCACGAGACTGCTTAAATGGAATCCCCACTCGAGAATAGTTCCCCCTAAATATATTTTGCGTTCGATTTAATTGAGTAGAGTAAGGTAGTATTTGTTTTCATTAAAAAGTAAGAGGTCAAAATTATTACTAGAATAAGAATTTATAACTTTTTGATAAACATTTTATTTTTGCTTATTAGAGTAAGAATTTTGCTTATAATTAGAAGGCAATAGGAAACAAAAACAAACTCTAAATATCGATCAATTTTTTATTAAGAAGTCAGTTAGAAGTTTGCTTCTAATTGTAAGAAAAAACAAACGCCTTCAATACTCGCGGTGTAATTGCACTAAAAGCTTTGAGGCCAATGGGTTGTGGGGTATTCTTTTATTTATATAGGCTAATTTAAGAATTTTTTTTCGTTTTTAAACATTTTCTTGTTGCCTGACTTAAAGTCCTGACACTCTATTTGTCAGGCTTAGACCAACAAACCAATGAGAGAGTCTAGCTTAGGGCATTGAAGTTGGCTATCTAGTACTTCATGTATTTTTGGCCAAACTGAAGAATGTCCGAGTTGTTTTGTATTCAGAGTTTTACTGGCTCTGACTAGGTACTCCTCGGTGGAAAGGGCTCGCATGCGACAAGTTTTTGTTACTTATTCAAACGTGAATTTCACTCTCAATCAACGTCACAACTTCGCAAGGTCCAATGTTGCTCTCCACCGAGACTTACCGATGTGAACCGAATATTCCGTTTTGTGAGTCTTACAAACAACCTTGGTGATCATCAGTAGGATGCAACACAAACAGGCTTTATGAACATGTGCTCGAGATCCAGAGGATACAACAAGCTAGGCTTTATGATCGTGCTCCACGAGTTTTATCAATTTGCATAGGATCGCCACTAACTTGGGATGCAACACAATCGACTCTAAATCTCTCTTCTCAAGAAGAGGAAATGAACCCTACTCGAGAGATGTGGAGATTTTTTTAACAAAAAAAAAAATTTGTATAATTTATATTAATCCTAGATTCAACCAATTAATCAAAGTTTGTCACATCGAAAGAAACAACGAAGGATTATGCAAAATGCAGAAAATGACTATGAAAGAAGAATTATGCTTGTTTTTCATAGATATTAAATTCTTTATAATTTTCTCCAATCCTAGGACATTTCTTTTAATCGGTTAAATTTGTTTAGTAATTTCAGCTTCAATTTTCAATCATTTTTTTAAATAAATAAATAAAAATATCTCCATTTTATAATTTTACCATTTCCATTCTTTCTTAGTCTTCTAAAGTGTTTTCGAAATTTTGAGCTTGCTATCCCTTTTAACTTGGTGAGGATATTATTATTATTATTATTATTATTATATTATTATTATTATTATTATTATTATTATTATTATTATTATTATTATTATTATTATTATTATTATATGTTGTGCTACACATTCCAAGTCACCTCGAGAGATTGATTTCAAACTTGACAAGTTAAAAAGATTTCGTTGTTTTAAGATCAAACACCGGTCATGAGCGAGATTGATGAGGTGAAAAAAAATTGGCATTCGATATATGATATATATAAAGGGGTACTATTTCAATAGTTCGCCTTGGGCACCCCATATGCCGGCCATTGGTTCCCCCAACTAGGACAATGATGTAGCCTTCGAGCATTGTAGTAATATATAGCATGACCACAGTAATGATTTTTTTAGTAATATAGCATGCCTAATATCATATACAAGGTGTGCGTTAGCATTAAATTGGAGGAGGTTGATGCAAGCAATAGGCAAATTACAAGTACATAAAGATAGTCTTTGATGATCTGAAAAAGACAGCGTTTGAGTGGTAGAATTTTTGACAGATTGTAACATGTAACTATCATTTTCAATGGTCTGGGGAGCCATTTAAACCCCACGTTTGCCTATTACAAATACATAAAGGTCGAACTATGAGAATCAGTGCAAGCCAGCTAATAACATATACAAGGTGTTTGCTGGTGTTAAATTGGAGGAAGTTGATCCAAGCAGTAGGCTAATTACAAGTACATAGAGATCAAACTAGTTCACCTAACTGTGCTTAATAAATCAGGCATGGACGAGCATTTTATATATACTTTGGTCGAGGGGCACCGATCACATGAGTTTCATGACATAAACAAGGAATTTGCATGGTGCAAGACACAACGCCAAGAGTCCGTGATATTCGGGTGCTCCAAATCGGAAAAAATTCTATGCCGGCCTCTCTTTCTCCAGTAAGGTTTACTCCACATCAAGCACACAACTCCTAGTGCAATGCAGAGAGTAATTTAGACACTCATTGTATGAAATACCAAGAAGTCAAATAAGGCTGATAGTGTAGTTTATCATGCTGCTTGCACTACTCAGAATATATAAAGCAAAGGATGGGCAATGGACCAGGCGAGTCATGATATATTAGCATAGCATGTGCTCTCACCCACTAGAGCTTTATTAGTTTCCATTACATACATAGGGGAAGAAGTTAGATTGTTGGAATGAACTCCTACATTAATTTCCATTTTATTTCCAGTTAATCCTCTATAGGAGAAGGCTTTTTCGATTCACGCAGACACAGTGACTGCATCAATCTAAAGAAGGGGAGGAGCCAAGGAGGGACATGTACGATGAACATATCTGATTTAATCTAGAGATTATATCTTTTGCCTTAAATTTAGACTGCCTCAAATGTAATTCCATTCATCTCAAAGCCTTTTCAAGAAATAAGTTTTGACACCCAATATAGAAATCGCTGGACATTACTTGGATTCTTTAAAAGAACAAGAAGTATAATTTTCACATATACAAAGAATTAAGTGTCATCTACAACCTGATCTTTTCTCTTCATTTCTTATTTTTTCTCGTCATTTCCTCTTTTGTTTTCCTACATTCCTATAGAATGAGATTCTGTTGGAAATATGGGTTTTAAAAAAATAAAAATAAAAACCATTGTGTGTTAACCTGGAATTGAAACCCTGGACCTCTCCCCTGGTTTGATCTTTGTATCCACACTCTAATGAATAGTCCCATATCAACTAATATCTCTTTGAGGTAGAGTATATAAAAAGATAGTTAGGACTTGGGTTTGAACCCCTAAGGGTATCACTCTTTTATGAGGAGGGGAAAAAATAGGCCCTCGCGCCGGGTGGATGGGATGAGTCATTTAGAAAGCAAATTAATGTTTTAACTGGAAAATTCTTTGCTTGTTTTTCGTTGTCATGTATCTTCATGCTATAAATTCCATCGAGTATTAGAGCTTGAATATGGAAAAAAACAACAAGAGAAAAAAACAGAGAGATTACAGAGTCTGGCTACTTCCCAGTTCTTGCAATAGAGTGATTTGCAACAGTTTTGCTTCTTCCAAAAACAGTTACAGAGTCTTGCTTACTTCCCGTTCTTGCAATAGAGTGATTGCAATAGTTTGCTTCTTCGAAAAACAGTTACAGAGTATTTGCTTTTCGAAATCAGAGTGTTCTTCAAGTCTTGTATCGGTTTTTTGTAAACAGAGTCTTGCTACTAGCTTCTTCGAAATAAAAAACAGTTCCAGCATTCAGTTCTTGCAAAATCAGTCCAGCATCAAGTTTTGCAAAACAGTCTTGTATCAGTTCTTCAAAAACAGTCCTTGTTTTGTATCTGCTTCTTGCTGAATTATTTCAACGATATTTTTGATTCCGAGCAAATAAGGAGATTAAGGGTGATTAGTATACCGTTTCATCTATTGTGCATTTTTGACGAGACAGAGAAGATTCTGGGCTGTTTTATCGTGGGGACGGCGGGGCTATGAAATTGCTAGCACAATCTTGGGCAGAGCCGCGAAACCGTCTTAAAGAGAGCGACCTAGTCCGCGACTCAACCCAAGAAATACTGGTACCATCGATCCTAACTATTTATTGGAAGTTCTTTACAGGAGTTGAATCTTATACAGGAAGTTACAACAAACAGGTACGTTAAGTATGAATTTACTTTAATAGGATTTCATTTGTTTGTCAAAGAATGTTTGATTACATTAGTATGCTTAATTGCATTTGCTATTGTTCGTATGCTTAATGTTTGGATGGAAATTATGCTTTATATTTGCATATTGAAATTTACTTGAGTAGAACATCCTATACATTATTCTAGCAAAATACTTAGAAATGTCTTACTTTGACATTATAGGTGCTGATCCATATAATCAGTTCCAACAGATTCTATGAGCCAAGCACAATGTAAATCTACTATTTAATTTCCCTTTGATTCCTATTGAAACCAGACTCTAACAACCAAACACTATATGTATGTATATGTAAAAGAAGTGAACTTCTTATTATTTCAACCTTTGATAGAAAAACAGAGAATCCTAATCAAAATGTCCCCACAGAGCTCTAAACATTGGGTTTTCAAGAGATTAGTTAATGAGATAGTAGAGGTTCACTCATGTTGGAAATTAACTATGTGGATAATTAAGACAAGAAGTTTATAGGTTAAGCTGATAAAGTTTCACTTTTGGTATTGTTAGAGGATGGTGACGAGGCAAATCGACTTCTTAGCTAAGTGGTTGTTTACCACTTATGATTAAAAATAGGGAGCAATGTTTATCTTAGTTTTCAAATAGTTAGAAATGTTCTATTTTAAGCCCAATAGAGTAAGTCCAGGGAGCGAGGGAGAGCCCAACACCACTCACCCTCCTCGAGATGCCCATCATCGGCGCATCTCAAGGAGGTGGCTAGACCCTCCCTCGCTCCTAGAATGGGGCGAAGCCATAATTCACAATTCACTGAATTTTTGCCATCCAATGTTTGTGATAAAGTAAAGATGCGACTGACTTAAACTAGTTAATTAAGATCATCTGCACTTGTTTTAAATTAGAAAATAGCTACATATTAGCTAAAAGAGTGTTTGCTTTTGTTTCTGAATGGAATCAAAAGTCTTAATAAGAAATGAATCACCTTGTTTAGAGTGTTTGTTTTTAATTTTACTTTTGATTGGAGTAAGCAACAGGGAGGTGCTGAGCACTGAGTGTTGAGTCAAAACTTATTCCACTAATAACCTTAACCTAATTTTGTCCAATGAACATTTATAAATTATTCCAATGAACATTTAATGCACGAGGAAACCTGAGCAAACTATGTGAACAATCACAACTGTCTCAAGTATTTGGATCATGTGAACAAACCGATATGGTTAATTTACGAGGATCGTATTGGCAAACGAAATATTAGTAAGTAATATCGTTTGATAATTTTTTAAATATACTTGGTGATATTTCAATATTTTTGTAATGAAAGGTATAACATTCTCTATGATTTGAATAATTATTGGGTATGATTTTAAGCATAATATTTTATGTCAATTTTTTCAGCTCAATGGGCAAAATTGTTAGCAACTAAAAACAAACACCTTTTTTTAGTTTTAAAGTTTCTAATCAGCAGCTCTTTCATAAACAAAATAGTTTCATTCAGAAGCTTGTTCAAAATTTCTAACACCATTTAAAAGTTAACTTCTAAGCACTAAAAAAAACAAATGCTCTCTAAGTAACTTGGAAGAGTAAAGAGGAAGTGCATTTATTTCCTTTTAAATCATGCAGCCTTCTAAGAAAAAATCGATTACACCATCCAGAAATAGTTTTTATTTTATTTATTTGCTAATTAAGCAATATCCAAACTAAATGAGTCATCTATCACCAAGTAGTTAGGAGAATAAAAAGTTAGGCTAATAAAAACTTGGTTTTAATAAATGGAATGCATTACCCATAGTGTTGGACAACAACAAAAGCACTCTGAGTGAGTGTTTGTATATAATATATAGTGTATGAGATAATGTAATGTGGGACTCACTGCTAACCCTCCCAATCTCTATATATATGTACCCACTCTGTCTGTGCCTTCTGATTCCATTACTGTAAAAAAAATCCCCAATGGGAAGATATAGAGTTACTAGTGTTGTCTTCTTTGTGTTGCTGAGTGTAAGTATATGTGCAGCTAGTAGAGCTCTTCTTACACTAGATGGAGATGAAGATGTTGGTATAGAAGGTGGTATTGGTATTGGTGTGGTGTTGGTGTTGATGTTGGTCATGGACACACTGGGTCTCTGGGTGACCACAGAGCAGGATATGGCAGTGGAGGTGGCGAAGGTGGTGGTGCCGGTTATGGTGGTGAACATGGAGGTGGTTATGGTGGTGGCGGTGGTAGTGGTGGTGGTGCTGGAGGAGGAGGAGCTCATGGTGGAGGGTATGGGGGAGGAAGTGGTGGTGGGTATGGTGCTGGAGGAGAGCATGGCGGTGGAGCTGGTGGCGGTGGTGGTAGTGGTGGCGGCGGTGGGTATGGTGCTGGATGTGAGCATGGAGAAGGTTATGGAGGTGGGAGTGGAGGAGGAGCTGGTGGTGGTTATGGTGCTAGTGGTGAACATGGTGGTGGTGCTGGTGGTGGTGGCGGTAGTGGTGGAGGAGGTGGATATGGCGCTAAAGGTGAGCATGGGGCTGGCTATGGTGGTGGCAGCGGTTCTGGAGGTGGTGCTGGATATGGAGCTGGTGGGGAACATGCTGGTGGAGGCGGCAGTGGTGGTGGAAGTGGTGGAGGAGGAGGCTATTATAAGGCAACAAATGTTAAGCCATAAGAGCAAGGGAAGAAGAATCGTCCTTTCTCAACTTTGTATTACCAGCAAATGTCATGGATACTGTTGAGAGATATATTAGGTTGTGTTGAAAGGTGTCCTGAATAATAAGATGACACCTAGCTTATTGTGTGTGTATTATAATAATTTGTAAGCACTATGTGCTTAATTTGAATGATGAATAACAAGATGAATAGTAACGTATTCATGAGTGATGATCTCCATTAAGTTAATTATCTCTCTCTAATTATGAAGATTCTAGGCAACTCGACCTAGTACAAATTATCATATGCTTAGTCCATTCAAATACTTGTCCAAAATACAACTTTAACTGAGTATAGATTCTAAAAGAAAATGTTGCATGCAATAAACAGACTTGGATAATCCAAACTATAACTTCTAAGACTCAATACATAACTCTTACTCTAAAGGATAGCTAAAAGAATGCTACACACAATAATAAACATGGTATCGCAGATGCAAAAACCACTGGATAAGAAATCGTTGATCAAGGTCCAATAGAAACTGGTGGTGCTAGTGGGTTGGAAAATTCCAAGGGAGATAGAAGTGAATTCTTCATGGAAGGGACTCAGCTGAAATTGGACAAGAAAAAGGAGTCCTGAAGAAGACTATTCCAATTCTTAAAATCAGAATAATTCAATAGGAGTTGAAAAATTAATATTTTTCACAGCTTTGGTTGATCAACCAGATGAAGGAAACTCAAACAAAACGGAGCAAGAAGGCGGAGATTTTAATTCTGTAGAGCATGGAATATAATCATGGAGTGAAGATGAGAATATTGAGAAAGGCTGAGATGATCGAAATAGCAAACCCCGCAGTACTCCACACAGAGGAACAAAACTCATGTTGAGCTTGAAACAGATTAATAGCACAGAGATCACATGAACTCCAAATCAGAATATGGCAGTAACAAAGATGCAACAACAACTTAGAGACCTCAGTAGCATAACACTTCATTACATCATGCAACCATTTCAGTATCATAACACTTTGCAAGGTTGCTCCCCAACCTGGAGATGGTGAAACTAGAGCTGATTAGGCTATTTGTTGAAGCTTTGAAACAAGTTTATTGTTCTGTAGATGATGTAACGAGTGAACGTAAACCTTAATATCATCATCCTTTTCATTAATATAAGGTTCGGGGATCCTAAAAACCCCAGCTCACTTTCCAAAAGAAAAAGAAAAAACGACGACTTGGAGAATGATAGTTTTATCCAACAAATATCAGTTTATTCACTGCAAGGTGAAAGATTCAGGTTCAAGTTATCTTTTACCTTAGCTCATCTATGCTATATGTTCAATTATGGAAAGAAGTTTTTGCATATCTTTCCCGATTTTGGAAGAAGCATCCATTGATGAATGATTAGAAGGTGCAAACCAACTCCCTGCTTCAATTTGTGCTTCTAGTGGATTAAAGAGGCACCAAATGCTCCAAGTCCGGACTGGACATCGAGACTATTGTTCTGCTAGCTCCTCTTTGGACTGCCATCGGAAAGGAACCTTCCCAACGAGCCCATTTTTATGGATTTGGAAGACGGGCGAAGCAAGCTATTATCGCTACATGCACGCGGGACGAACAAGCAACAGATGAGTGTACTACTGCAAGCCGTTGCGCTAACATGCATACGTTTTCTTAGTTGGTGGTTCAAAAGGCATGGTTTTCTACAGTCGGGCCCTCCCACTAGCTAGTCCGCCTAGCTAGTGAGCGGGAGGATATTTCCATCAATTGTATTTCCCCTCGGCTAGTAGGGTGTGACTTCAATGCAATGGTTGATGTGAACGTAAAATTAAGAGGAAATTACCCTCACCAAAACATTACTATGGTTGAAACTTTTTGCCTTACAACATGCATAGAACTGAACCGAGCCGATATGAATTCAAATCCTAAAGTTCACGTGGCGCAACAACTAAAACGGGTCGAAATAGTATATGTGGGATAAATCCATATTAGACGTTTTGACATTTATTTATTTTTCTTCAATTGTTGAGGGATGGAAACTTAAAGGTGATCATGTTTTGACAAGTTTTAAAATTTTATCGTGCCAACGAGAAATATCTTATCTATATTACAATTTAGATTGATGTTTTACTATTCATTACTGACAGGGATAAATTTGAGGATTTGAGATAAAAAATGACTATAATTAAAAGTTGGGAAATGTGTTGATGGTTAAAAAGTGAGCATATAGAAGGGCTAAGAAAATGAAAAGATTGTAAAAAAAGTAAGTGAAATATACATGTGGCGGAGAGAGAAAGTATTGTGTTTTCCATTTCTTAAATGAAAGTTATCATAAGTATCTACGTAGTTGTCGGATTTTGGTAAAGTTGTTATCATCGAAATGTAGTTTTGAAGATGAGTCAGTCTAAATGGCGAGGAAACCAGCGATGCGTGTAGAGGAGGGAAAGCACGCATCGCGAGGGGATGGATGGTCCTCCCTCCCTCGCTGGTTTCCTCGCCCATTCCCTCGACAGTTAGAATTTTTGTTTGAGAAATATTTTCAACAAAAACAATGATCAACACAAACACTTATAATTTTAAAATATGTATTTTATTATTAAAACATATAAGTATTTTTAGTATTTTCATGCGTAAGTATAATTTTATAAAGAAATGGACAAATATTTTAATGAACATTAAAACAAATACCCAAAACATTTAATTGATTCTAATTTTAATCGAGTTTGACTCTAAAAATTATAATGCATGATAATTTTAAGTAATTTTTTCAAAATGTAAATTATCATAACTATTTACAAAGTCATCGGATTTTGGTAAACTTGATATCGTTGAAATGTAATTTTGAAATATTTTCAACAAAATCAAGAATCAATACAAACACTTAAAATTTCAAAATATTCATTTTATTGTTAAAAATGTAAGTATTTTTATATTTCCATGCTTTAAGTATTTTTAATATTGTTCAAATAAACGTACATACATTTTAATGAACATTCAAACCAAGACCTTAAACATTTAATCGATTTTATTTTAATTGAGTTTTACTTAAAAAAATAGTTTACATTCTAAAATATGATATTTTTATAGAACTGATTGAGGGAAATGATGAAAATGATAGTGAGAGTGTTCAGTGTAAGATAATTAACAAAAAAAAAGGTGTACGTGGAGTACCAATGGCACGAGTAATATACAAATTGCATATTGCATAAGAATCATTTATATAATGAAATTTAAATAATAAACTATAATTAAAATGTACAAAAACTTACCTCGGTGCCATTGAAGATTATAAATATTTAGGATTTCCAAATAAATTTCAATATATATATCATGAGTTTTCGGAGAAACCACAGTTGAGTCCGAAAATATATATTTCAGGTAGGTTGGGGTTTGGAATGCTCTGTTGAGTCTCTGCGAATCTCATCTCAGCTTTGGTTCATTTCGCGCGCTTTGCTTTGCTTTGCTTTGCGACACCATCGAAGACTCTCAACAACAGCTCAAAATTTCTCCTCCTCCTCCTCCTCCATGACTTGAATCATCTATTTTGCGAGGACTAATTCAGGAAACCCTCTTTTCTCTCAGTAATGATGTCGCAAAACAACAATAACAACATTCCAGTGAGTGAAGTGTACTGGTCTCTCGTCGATAAAGCTGATCGAAAGTTTTCTAGGGTTCGAGACTTGCCTTACTATGGCCGATCAAGGTACTCTTCATTTAATTTCATTTATATTTTGAATCAAATCAATCTAACCAATTGGAATGAAATGAAATGAAACCCTAGTTTGGTTATATATGCTTTTTGATTCAGGTGCGAATCGTATTTCCAGAAGGTGTTTAAAGTGTACACACAGTTATGGAAGTTTCAGCAAGAGAATCGGCAGAAGCTTGTTGAGGCAGGATTGAAGAGATGGGAGATTGGAGAGATTGCTTCACGAATCGCTCAGTTGTATTACGGACAGTATCTTCGAACGAGTGAAGCAAGTTATTTGTCTGAATCTTATATTTTCTATGAGGCTATATTGAGTAGGGAGTATTTCAAGGATGGGTCATCGTTGCAGGATCTCAACCTTGCTAATAAGCAATTGAGATGTCTTGCTAGGTTTCTCATTGTCTGCTTGGTTTTGAATAGGAGAGGAATGGTCCATCAGCTTGTTAATCATATTAAAATGTTCTTGGATGAGTGCAAAAGGAACTTCCAGGTGATCCGTTTTTTTTTATTTGATTATAAATTTTGAGATTTTGGTCTATTGTGTATATCGACTAGTTCTACCTTCCTCCGTTGTATAATATATTATTGATGATTACTCATCTTCAGCTTTCTCTAATGAAACCTCTCATGCTTTAAACGTTTTTGTGTGATATTATTTTGTTAATCGAGTATATGTGCCTTTGACACCCATAGGTTTTTTATGCTACATTATGAGGCGTTTCAAACTCAATTTTAAATTAATTTATCATTAAATCATTATTATCCTTATGTCGTTTGTAAACAAGGTACTTTTATTGTTTTATTCTGTAATTTTCAATATTTATTTAGATTTCTTTGATATTTTTAAATATATTTTTAAGATGTATATATATATATGTTTTTTTTTTAATTAAATTTTTTTTTGTCTTTTCCCTTTTTCCATTTTTTTGTCTGATATCTTTGTATTGACACTTAATAATGACTATATTCACAGGTTTTGATGGATATCATGCTATTAGAATTTGATAAGTTGCGTAATCTGGTTTTCATGTACATAGCATGATCATGTTGCTTTTGTTTTCATAAACATGGTTTTAAAAAATGTTGTGAGGCTCGCCTCAGTTTATGGTTAACGAGCCATAACAGTTGATTCAATCAGTATCAATTAATCCAAATTATTGTTATTATATCATACATTGATTGAGTGACGCCTTTTGTCTCATGAAAGGACCACGCCTCAGTTTTCGATTAAGATTTTTTAAACCTTGTTCGTAATGGTTTTAGCTACGAGTTCAGGGGTTTTGTTATGGATAACATGAATGTCATTGAAATGGTATTTTGTTATGGATAAAATGAATGACATTGAAATGGTCTTTGTTTCCAGGAGACCGACTTCAAAGATTGGAAACAGGTTGTCCAAGAAATATCTAGATTTCTTAAAGTTGATACAACATTTATGAATATTAGACCTTTGAGATACAGTTTAGTACTTGATGACCATCCAGATGCTTTACCACATGTTGCTTTGGTCGAGGCAAAAAGGGTTTTAAGATTAAGAGATGCAATATTGACCAGCTACCATCACAATGAGGTTTGTTGTTTGAGGATCTCTGTCTGTTTGACATTATTGAAATTAATGCAATTTTTTTTTATTTTTTTTTATTTTTTTATTTTATTTTATTTTATTTTTATTTTTATTTTATGATACTTGTTACATTTACGTACTTTGATGCAATATAGTTCTCAGAAATTTTGTTGTTCAGTTTTCCAGTTGTTGAATTATCTTCTTCAGTGTAATAGCTACATCTCTTTAGGAGAAAACTCTAATTCTGACCAGTTGGTAACATATTCTGGATCATGCAACTGCTCTGGCCACAGCCTCGTGCACTTTCCATATGGTGCATGCTCGGAATCATGAGTTTTTTTTTGCCCCTTAGAAGATTCAAAATTTTATTTGACGAAAAGAGCTGTAGGCCTGAGGTCCCTGCAAAATAACAAGAACCGGGGAGAACAATGTTCTGACCCTATAAATTTTAGGGTTGGGGTTTGACATTGGATGTGTAGTCCTCTAAGCCACTTAGACCCGAGAATTAGGACTAAGTAATCAGACTCTGACCATTGATTCATGGATGACATGCAAAGATGGTTCAGCTATGACTGATATCTCAATTTCTTCAGATAATCTTAAGGTTTACTCTAATAAAGCACCCAAAAACAACTTATATCTGAATATGAGCCATATGTTCCTAAGGTAAATACTTTGATGTTGTTCTTAGGGATGGCCATTTAAGGTCAGACCAGCTGGAGACACCTATCAAATATACAGTGTGATGTCACAATTCTCCATTTAATTATTGGAATTTCAGCAGAATATTTTTCCCTGAGAAAGGAAATTATATTTGTGATTAGCGAACTCAATTGATCGTCTTATGGCAATGAACTTCAAATTTTGTGACGAGTGGAGGTGCAAAAGCCATGAAAGCATTGAATCCACAAGCAAAGAAAACAAGTAAAAGATGATATTGAAGAGGAAACAATTTAACAAGCTAACCACCACATAATCAAATATAGATGAAGAATCAAACTCCCACGCAGAATTTTTTCCTTTGGACTCATTGCACATGACTCGTGACAACTTGGCCAGGAGAAACCTCTCCATCACCAAGAGATGTGCTGTATGTGAAACAGACTGCGAAACCACCCCCACCCGTTCCTCCACTGTCGTTTTACCTGGAAATTTTGGGATATGATCTGCTGCAATTCTAGTTTGCTGTTCCAACCTGGTAACAAGCTCAAGCAATAGTTTGATCAATGGAACAGCAAAGCTCTCCCTAAAAATGGAAAATGCATCTGAGATGGGCTGCTTCTAGCTGGTATTTGGGTCATGTGGAAAGAAACAGTCACATCTTCTAACTGACCCTGGTCCCATATTTGATGTGCTCCTCAACTGGGATAAAACTTTCCTCGGCAGTTAGCTGTTTGTTTTGGATCCTTTGCTTGTATTTTTGGGTTTTCCTCTGTTTTTGAGCTACTCGCTCAGTTGTATTCCTCCTTTTTTTAAATGAATAAAACACTTTTCACTAAAGAAACGAAGAAAACACGCGACTACAAGAGCAGCAAGAAGCTCAAACAGAAAACAGAACAAGGACAAACAGCAGGAAAGGAAAACATTACAAGATACTTAAACAAGAAACAGGGGGAAAAAGTAAAAAAGAAGAGCCTAATCTCCCACAATTAGCATGTCCCAAGAGAGAAGAAACTCAGAATATGATCATCCCTCTCGAACAACAGAAAATGGTTATGGAATAGCGTGACCCCATGTGATGGCCCATTGAAGGGACATGAACTTGATCATATTCCACATGCAATTGCTATCCAGTTTTCTTCTCAAACAGAATATTTCTTTCTTTCCAGATGACCCATAAGGATTGACCAAACGAACTCTATTCCATAACCATTTTCTGTTGCTAGAGAGGGCCCTGTTGCTCCTTTGTTATCCAATCCAGTAAGCTATCATTAGGAACGATAACCACCCGGTTTGGTTTGGTTCGCAACTGCTGTCCACACAGAGGTTGTATAAGGGCTATGGATAAAGAGATGGGAGGATAGATACTGAGTTGGGTTCACACAAAGGACACCTATTAGTAATGATCAGGGCTCGTTTGTCAACATTGTCAAGGGTGAGAACCTTTCCGTGGCAAGAGTCTACTTAAAAAAAAACATATAAATAGAGCTGGCAGGGCGGGGATTGTTTTAGCCACAAGAAATCACTGGAGAAAGGAATCATTGGTTGCACCTGTAAAGGATTAGGATGGGAGACGTCAGAGAAAACAAGTTTATTGTAGAAATCCTTTACTGCGAACAAGGTTAATTTGCGGTCCCATATGCACTTGTTCCTGCTATCGTCAGTCACAACTCATTCATGGATAGTGAGCAAATCAATCAGTTGGGGCATCTCAGAATCTTTGAGCCCTCTTCGAAGGGTCAGGTTCCAAACAGTAGTTTGGTCACTTGGCACACATAAAGTAGAAACTGGTCCCTCTTTGTTTTGACCAATCCTCCAAATCAAGTTGGATTGCTCTTGTCGAGGAAGACGGGAGATCCATTATCATTCCAGAAGTTAACCCTTGAACCATTGCCTACTGGAAATGATAGATGCTGCTGGAATTGATGCTGAGTGTACATTATGGATTTCAAATTACAGCCATATAGATTATTAGATTTTTTGGCAAATGACCCAAAACCTTCATGGCCATATTTTTGTTGGACGATAGCTCACCAAAGAACCAAAACCCTCATTGGCAAATGTCTGAAGCCATTTTTTAGCAAGAAGAGCAATGTTTGCATCTTTAATTGTCCTGGTGTCAAGCCCAATTGCTTAGGTTGACACACCGAATGCCAGCCAATTAACCAAATGATATTTGTGACCCATGGAGATTCTTCCCCATAGAAAATCTCTACAGATTTTTCAATGTTGTTTGCACTTCGCAACTGATTTGGGGATGTGATGAAGGATAGAGTGAAGATCAGGATATTTTCCATGGTGCTTTTAATGAGAGTGAGGTGCCGTGCTTTTGATAAATACCTGCCTTTTCCGACAGCAAATCTTGATTGAATTCTTTCCCGTTTCTTTGTTCCAACGAATGAGTGTTTTATCTCTGAAAAAAATAAAAATTGTATAGATGAAAAAAATCTGAACTTAAACCAAATTTCATAGAAATTCCTAAATCTACTACAGTAATGAAATACAAAAATTGCTCAAAACTAATTTAACAAGCTCCTAAATCTACGAGAAACAATTCTAGAAATCCTAACAAGCCAGAAACTCGAAATAAGCAATAACATAAGTCCTCCAAAAATTCCTCAATTGGTGTGCAGAGGTTTGGATCGATCTAGGGTTATGTTTTGTTGTTGTTGTTTTTCCTCTCTTAAACCAAATTTAGTTCCTACTTGCTCGTGTTGGATTTAATGGATTTTAATTAGTGCTATCATAGGGATGTCCTACGTGGCTACACGCCTTTTTTCTGAAATTCTCGTATGCATGGATTTATTCATCCTCTTACATCTAATTATTTTCTATTCTTTTTTTAAACAGATCAAATTCACTGAGCTCACTTTGGATACTTTCAGAATGCTTCAGTGTCTGGAGTGGGAACCTAGTGGTTCTTTTTACCAGGCCAACAAAGCTCCCAGTGGTAATGGTAGTAACAGCGGTCATAATGGAGCTCCAGGTCCAAATCGCATCAACCATTCACAGGATATTACAGATCCAACATTGCCAGCAAACCCACGAAAGGCCATTTTATATCATCCAGCTGTAACAAATTTTATAGCTGTGAGTATGTGACACTGTTCCCGTTTTTATACTTAAAATGTGGGAAAAAAAAATATGAATGCATGTTCTGAAAATATAGGATTGGATGGAAGAAGAAAATACTAATTATTGGTTTATTACATAAAGCTGACTCTTTAAATCCTTAAAATGGTTATATGCTGATACTTAGATCTGATACTTTTTAATGTGTACAGTCATTATAAATGTTCTTCCCCTTCAGTCCTAAGTCATAGGTCCATGCAATCTTATTGGTCCTCACCCTTAAGGTTCTAGATCCATCAACAGTAAAGATCATTAGTTGATTTGGAAAACGAGAGGATATTAGATGATTCTATATCTTCCAGCTGGTTGGCGTGAGATCATAATATATATTTACTTATGTGAAATCATCAAAAAGTTACTGATGAAGAAGCACCGACGACATAGAACTTTATGTTTTGTAGGTTAGAATAGACTCAGAGAGGTCTGTCTGTGTTCAAAATCCACAAAAAGCTAAGGCACCATGTGGACTTCATTTGGAAAAATAGAAGTCCGTGTTGGACACTTATCAAGACTTGGATACCTGGGCACTTGTCGGATACTCCCATTGGACACCTTGCTTGGGTCATTAAATTTTCACATAGTAATTCTTTACATGTTACAAGCATATTGTGTCGAGTTAGTAGCAATATTGACCTAATCAAAGAATATTGAAAGAATATGATTAATAATACAAAAATTATTGCTGAAAAAGTAAATAATACTAAAATGTACAGTTGTGTCCCTTGCGTGTTCCGTATTGCGGTTTTATGATTGACTTGTTAACACCTCATATTAGTGTCGGATACTGACATGTGTCCGTCCGTGTCGTGGTTACATAGATTAACCCCCATTTGACCACATAAAATTCTAAGGGAACTCTTCTCAACTGTTTATAACTCTTTGCATCTACCAAAAACTATCGTCAAGCCCTCAAACACCTCCTAATGCCACTAACCATAATCCAAGCCATAATGAATAAAACAAGAAATCTTTTTTTTAATGAGAAAGACACAAGTATTTCAATAAAAGATGAACCACATGAGAATGAGAAACTCTCTGGGAACACAAAAGGAAGGAAGGTTACAACAGGGAATACATTTTATGTTAGAAAGATGGAACTATTTCAATATAAGTTTCTCATTCATGAATGAAACAGGATACCAAAGCCATATTCTGTTGGACTAAAACGTCGATAAGTCCCATCCACTGAAAGGATCCCTGACTTGTCAAGGCATATTACTTACCCCTGACTCAGTATGGACTATCAACCTGCCCAGTAAATGAAAAATGAAAGAGGCTGTTGTTCACAGAGATTCACCATGGATTGCGATTTTTTTTTCTGAGATTGCTCATGCTCACCGGTGAGGAAATTTTCTAGGAGGGTTGTGCAGTTGAAATTTAGGGGATTCTATGACTGTAGAAAAAGTGATGCAAGGGGACTTAGGGTTCTCTCATAACCATCAGCTCAGTTTCACCGAAGTTTATGCTCATGTTGATTCAGCTGCCAAGATCAAGCTCTAGAAAATTTCTGTTTTTTCAAAAGTCCCATAAAATTTTCCTTTTAACTGAATTGAATGTGATAGTTTATTAGTATAACTACCCTAAAAAAATCTTTAATAATTTATTTGTATAAGCACCCTAAGCACCTTCTGTTTTGAATGATACACCTTCAACCTTCAATTGGGAACATGTTTTTATTTTTTTCATCTGCGTGAACCATGTAGCCAAAAAACAGTAATTATCACCTAGAGTGGCTAGATAGTTAGATACTGCATGCAATAGACTTCTGCATTCTCGTTTCAGTTGCATTGTACATACTTCGGATTTGTCAGAATTAATTAAGAACTCTTGAACACCCATCAAAACTTTTCCTCGAGACCTTTATTTAGTCTTACTGACTTGTAGTCTGCATGCAATTTGCCGTAAATCTTAAATGAAGAACAGGTAATTAATTAATGCAGATGCCAGATGGTATTGTGCAGACATTTGACAATAAATGTCCATTTTCCTTCTGTTGTGGGAGAAGGGGTAAGTACCATGTAATAGTTGGGGTTCTACCAATCGTAATCATAGAAGATCATTGTTGTTTTAACGACATTATATAAAATGTATTATCAGGAAAAAAAAGTCATTTATATAATGAGCGTTTTAAGACCAAAAACAAAAAATAAAAACGACAAGAAATATGTTGGATGAGGTCCATGAGGATGACCATATTCAAACATGTGCTCCTTGCTATAAAGGAGTAGGACATTTCCCTAACCTCCAAAAATAAGGTTTGTTTCCCAGGTGTAGGAATATGCTTTCAAAAGGGGAAAAAAAAAAGGAAAAAAAACACAACAACGACAACAAAAATAATTCGGGAAACTAAAGAAAATAAGAAATGAAAGTTTAAAGAAATTGTAGGGCGTAGGTCTGCAGACTTCTGCTCTTTGACAGTTGTGAAACTAATTGCTGTTTTTTTTTTTGCTAGGTTTTAGCAACCACATGTGAGGAGCTCCCTCCTGATGGGGTTTTATTAGTATATTTGTCTGCATCAGGTGATGCCATTTTCTGTTGCGCAACGGGACTACTTTCTTGTGTTTGTATTTCCAAAATGCTCATAATGTGTTACTGGGACCTCATCAGGAAAGAGTGGACAGATTGGTCAATTGCCATCAAATTCAGGAGCATACACAAGGAGTACTGAAAGCATTGTGGGGAACCTCCAGTCACGTGATACAACATCTGTTGCACACGATACATCTCAACCGAGCTATAGGCATGATAGCATAAGTTTATCGTATGGACAGAACATGGGCAGTGATGGAAATAGTCAATCAGGGTGCTTATACATGGGCTCGCGTGGAAATGGAGGTGAAGCCAATGTCTGGATTAATTAATTATGTTACTTGTTTGTATAATATTGAAGTATTGTGTAGGAGCAAGATTACTTTTGAATTTAATGCCACAAGCATCTGTTTTTACAGGTTTAAACTGCATTTACCCATCTGACTTGATTCCGTTTACAAGAAGGGCTCTTTTTTTAATTATTGACAGTGACAATAGTCAAGTATTCAAGGCAGGTTTGTCAACTCTAGTCTCTCACTGTTGGACCCGCTGGGTTTTATGCATGAAATTTCAGCCTTAGACAAGTAGCTAAATATTTCTGTGTACTTATGATAGTCTTGTAATATATTTCAAGTTGAAACTGGGGCTCTATCCTTGTGTTTGTGCATGAGCACACATGCTCTTTGTTGACTTTTGATTATTGAAAAGAGAAAAATCTATAACTGGAAGCGAATAATATGATGGAATTTATTAAAAAAAAAAAAATTTAAAAATTCATGAGGGACACCTTAGGTTGCCCTGGTACACTGGGATAGTAGGGTTATGGAGGTGGGGAGTTGATTAAGACACTTTTAACAATGATCTCTTGTAGGGAAAATCCAATTTCTGCTGTGTTTTCATCTGCTATAGATTGATATTTTTACTGTAGTTTTTGTCCATTTTCTGATCCTGATTTGCACTTGACTCGTTTTTTTTTTACCAAATTGTTGTGTTCTTGAACTTGCTTAGGCTATCCATGGATCAGAAAAGGGGGAACCAGCCGCAATACTTCTTTCCCCAAGTTCCCCAGCTCCTACTATTAGTGCACCTGTTGATTCATCTCGTCACCCGAATGGAAGTCAATTTACCATGTTTCTCACAGCTCCATTGCAGGCTTTCTGCATATTGCTTGGTTTTTCAGGGTCCAACATAGAAATGGTAAGTTCAGGGACTTTATGTCCAATTTGCTGTCATTTATCAGGTAGGCAAAGCAAGGGAAAAGTTGGGTTTGAATCTCGTGTCTAGTGTCGAACCCATGATAGCCTCTGCAGGCTACCGGATATTCCGGATATTCTTCTTAATTTCTTTCATATCCTAATTTTCGCCCATATGCATCCGTATGTTTCAGGATGTGTATAACAAAGCTGAGATGTTGCTTTCTTCGTTATTGAATGTGTGGGGATTAGCTTTGGCAACATCAGAAACACTTGATCCAGTATGGGCTCAAGTTCTCTGTGATCCGTTTTTAAGGCGACTTCTTCTGAGGTAAATTAACTTCTCCCATCTCGTTGTAGCTTTATGTGCTATCCCTCAGTTTGCCACTGAGCAAGAGTCGTGTTAAAAAGAATGGAGATCAGGGGTTTGTTGAGAGCTCAGGGGATTGAAAATCTTGGCTATTTCCTCCACATATCTGTGCATTTTAATGTTCTCTAAAGAATGATAGATAAGAGTCGAAGCATGTTATAGACATTAGAGAAGTATTCAGAATGCCGAATGCTAACAATCTTTCAACTTTAGGTTCATATTTTATCGGGCCGTGGTTGCACTCTATGCGCCAACCTTTAACAAGAATGAATTTATTCCCAACTGCCTGCCATGCCTTCCGGATTCTGTTCTCCGAGTGACAATTCCATCCCAAACTGCAATTCTGCAGATAGCCAATGTTTTTGGGGTGGCCAGCCATTTCGTCTTCTCTGATGGAGTTATCCCTGCCTGATACTGAATGCAAACCGACTACAATATTCGCACGGCAGAAACCCCTGAGGTGCATTACTGTACATGATGGACATAAAGAATGTACAATGCTTCAGAATATGGCTTTTGAGTCTTGGCTTTTCTATCACTGTTGAAAATTTTCTTTGTTAGTATATTTTGCATGTTCATCAGCAATGTATTTTGGATTCAAATGATCAATCAATTTAGATACTGTTGAAGTGCTCTGATATAGAGCACGTAAATTAGCAACTTCAGTGACAAATGCTTGTCTAGAAAATATATTTTAATGTGTGAATCAGTTGTATTTTCACCATTCAGATGGAGTGAAAATTTGAGCTTTGATCTTGCTTACAAACTCTTTCTTTGAGTATTGGTACTGGATGTAATTGAGCCAAGACCTGTAGCAATTCAAAAGGCAGTGACTAAATGAAACCAACACTTTCGGTTGAGAACGTGACAGATGATATTGATGTATTCTGCTGTGGTTGAAAGAGATGATATATTCATGTTAGAATTGCAATGCAGCTATGTGGGAATAGAATGTGCAGTGCTGATAGCTATCTCCAAGCTTGATATTGGATTGGCTAATAGACAAGCTGTGAACATAATTAACAAAGTGCGCGCGCCCCCTTGGAAGGCCACGAATATTTTGGACAAGGTAGATGAGCTGCAATCTCATGTTAAATTAGTTAGAGGTGCACACATCTTCAGAGAAACAAATAGGATTGCTGATTTTTTAGCTGCTAGAAGTGGTCCTCTTGGTATTACTACGGAAACACTTCCTCTGCAAGTCTGCAGAGTAGGATGCTATGCAAATGTATGCTAGGAAGTAGCATGGATGTTGGCTCCTTTGTGATGTTCTACGAAGCTTGTGTTCTTTGTGTTGGTTTAGCCATTTAGGTTGGCTATGTCCATGTCTTTTTATAAAGGGCCCTTTGCGCAGAAAAAAGAAGAAGAAAAGAACACAATCATTGTGATCACATTGGATTTTCGTTATCTGAAATGTTCCTACAGGACACCCAATATCTGATACTGAGTTTCTTCTTTTTTCTGTTGTCTTTACCGTTTTCAAATCATCATCATGCCAGGAAATCCAAATGCAGTTGCTGAATGCATGGACGCACTATTGCCTGCACTTAAACTCGCAATGAAACAGATCAGAGGAGACGAGAGAGAGAGAAGCACCTTTGTCATGTCCCTCTTACTCGAGCAGAATTTACGGATACATGGGAGTGTGGTTATAAGCTGGCATCTGGAGGTTCGGAGCCTATTTGTTCGTGTTCCCATTGATTACATGAATGCATCAACTTGTAATTATCTTTAAATAAAAAACATATGGAGAACTTTGTGCTGCAGTCAGTATATATGGGCAAAAACGAAAGAAATATGTTACAGTATTTCCCTTTTAAAATGCAATCACTCCAGTTTTCCAAGTGTTCACCTCACCCCATCACATAGAGTAGAACGAGAATAAGAAGACAATTGTACATGTCTGAAGATGTTTATCGGTGAACAATGTATTTACATCCATAAAGCAGTCATTTTTAGTTATTTACGCCGTCGTTAAAGTTATGATTTATGATTTGTTTGTAATTGAAAGCGTGCATAAAATGGAAGCTCGAACAAACGTCGCCTGAAATGAGTGACAAGGGTGTTTTTTTTTTTTGGTTATAACATAGATTCCCTCGTGTTTTCTTTAGGGTGAAAATTGTATTATTATTATTAAAAAAATAAAATTTGGGGGGGGGGGGAGGATTTATCAAAATTCATGATCATCAAGCTCGAGGTTGAAAGCTTTTTTCCCACTTCCTGATCCTATAGTTTATTTATTTTTTCATAGTGAATTGTCTCTTGAATCAGGTTTTATTGTTTGAGAAGAAGTTCCATTGTTACAAGAGAGAAACAATGAAGTTTTCCATCAACAACAAATGTTATTTACCTCGTCTTATTATCTTGTTAGGGACTTATTTTATCTATAGATGAATTTCTTTATCTCCCAAAGGGTGCTTGTTTTTGTTTTTTAATGGAGTCAAAAGTAAGTGGACCACCTTATTTGGAGTGTTTGTTTTTAGTTCTGAATAAAAGTTTTGTTTCTGATTGGAGTAAGCAACAGGGATGTGTTGATCACTTAGTACTGAGTGTTTAGTAAAAATTTATTCCAATAATAACCTTAACATAAATTTGTAATGACAATTGTTGTCTCCGTCTTCTTAAAAGTAAGTAGGGTTAAATTTTGGTGGTATAACTTCATTTTCTTCACCAAGCATTGTGATTTTCCTTTATCTCATTCATTTTTATTTATGTATTTTCAAGTTTTTCTTCATCTTTCAAACTCTTCATCTCATGTGTATCTTCAAGTTTTTAGCATGTAGTTTTTGTGTCTTATGTGTATCATAAGATATCAAATAAAATAACTCATGTTTGGATTAATGATTTAATCAAATAACTAATTAAAACGCCACATACGTATTGCTCGTATTCAACAATAACGACACAGTCGTATTCGGTATGATTTTAAACACAATATTTGTCATAAAAAAAATTCAGCTCAGTGGGGCAAAATTGTCGAACAGTTATCATTCAACACCTAAAAGCAAACATCTTTTAATTTTATAGCTTCTAATCAGCAAATCATTTAAAGGTAAAGCAAACAGTTCATTCATAAGTTAGCTTCTAAGCACTTAACAAGACAAACGCCATCTCAAAGAATATCCCTCTATTTCTTAATCCAGCCTTTCTGATTTTTAAGGGTATTTTTTTTTGGGGAAAGCAAGCAGGGTTTTAACGACTCTTTAACCTTTATATTAATAATAAGAAATCAAGTACAACACCTCTTTTAGATAGAGACGCCACTACAAGGTTTTACACATCACATGAGTCTCTAACATTGATACGTTAATTACCACCTTTTTTGTTTTGGATTATACTCCATGTATTTTTTGTTACCTTTCCTGTCTATTGGATCAACGAGGGCTTGGTACATAATTTGCTTCACCTTCTGCTATTAGAGCCTTGAGTCGCTGATTTTTAAGGTTAACCCATTTATATTTTCAGAAATGCATTTGCTAAATGACACCACCATTTTCACTGAAAGACACCATCATCCATTTTTTTTTGTTGAAGGACACCACCACCCTTTTCCTTCCATTATCCACATTCTCTTTTATCTTCACAAGAGTAGCACCACCTTATCCGCCCCATCGAGTGGCCAGATGTTTCTCTTAGCCCCCGCATGCTTCTTTTTATTATTATTATTTTTTCTTATTCCTCTATCTTCTTTTTGTTTTCTCCCTTTCACTATTTTTTTTTCTTCTCTTATCTTTCTACTTCTCCCCTATTTTTTTCTTATTTTCCCTCACGAAGGTTCCTGAAGTGGAGAATCCAAGCTGCGTGTGTGGGGTTCTCCATTCGCATGAAACTATGAAGGATGATGGAAATAAAAAAGAAGAAAAACTGATAAGAAGATAGAAGGAGAATAAGAGAGGAACAAAAAGTGAGAAGAAGAATAAAACAAATAAGGGAATAAGAATAAGAAGACATAAAAGAAAATAGAAAACGAAGAAAAAACAAAGAAGAAAATATGAGAAATAGGCGGGGGCTGGAGTGACGTCTGACGACGACTCAATGATGCAGAGACGGTGGAGGGGAGAGTTGGTGAGGCCGATGGTAGTAATGGCAGAGTGGTGGTGCTTGATGGATAAAAAAAAATAGGAAAATAGAGGGAGAGGGGAGAATAGAAGATAAGAGAAGTTGTAGGATTATTTTATTTTAAGACACTAATTTGAATAAAATTTATTTTATGACACTAATTTGTGGGTTCCAACTGTAACACCATGGGCTTATTTTATGATAAATTTTCTTGCATTTATTCTCAACATGCATATAATTGTTTTCATAATTCAGTTATTTGTTCTTATGTTGTTTGGGCATACAATTGCTCTCTTCTCTGACTATTGGAAGGTTTTACAAATTCTTTTTTAATCCATTCTTTATCAAGGATAAACTTTGTTCGTAAAGCATTCAATTGAGGATGAGAAGGATGATGATCTTCCATCTCAGATTGAGTAGGTGACTCAGGATTGTAGATTGGTTGCGGGATCTGACGGAATTGTGGATTATTTCTCAGACTAGCAAGATCTAAGTGAGGAAGGGCATCGGGAGGTATCTGAGCCCTTGGGATTTGTGAATGTGTTGTTTTGAAATAAGATGTTGATCTTCTTCCCGAGTCGGACAATTTTAAACTTGTATTTCTTGACTCAGATAATTGTAACTCAACCGTTCCGTTTTCAAGAGTCATAATTTGACTCAATCTACTGGGAACAGGTCTTCTAGGTTCATTTGAAACCTGCCAAGTGACTGGAAGGGTGATTTGATTCAGTGAATTGTCTTTGGGACAATAACACTTGTTTTTTTTATTTGCCTGAAAGATAATGGTATATCCTTTCGCAGACTCCATCAATGCCTTGGGACTCAACTGAGTCTTCATGGCTTTGTAGGTTATCTTGTATATCAAAGCCAATGGTTTTGATCTAGGAAGCATGTCATATTCAGATGTCTGGATATTGAGAGTCAGTGTCTCTAGGATATGTGGATCCGTAAAAGATACTGAGAAATTGGGGTAACAATCAAAATAGATTGGACCCATTGCAAGAGTTGACTTTGCAATTCCTAAGAGCGAGTCATCGAACCTATTGTGCCGACAATCGCGAAGAGCGATTAAAACACATGTGTCTAACCCTGTTCTTGTAAGGGGTTTTATCCCAATTTGAATCAATCCAATATGGATATACTTGTATTCATGACTTTGAAGAAATTCCAAAGTTTCATTTGAAAAAAATTGTTTTGATTCCATAGATCCATCGAAGGATATAGTTTGTTCAACCATATCGATCAGATCTTCTGTTTTTTGAGAAAACAAGGTTTTGGAAATATTGTAGATGTTTTTGTAAGGAATCTCTGGTATTGACCATTTTTGTAAATTATTTTCTACTTATAAAATTCTACATTCCATGTGGTTTATACCATTTGTAATCTGTCTTGACCTAGATCTAGAATCTCGGGTAAATTTTGAAAGCAAACACATTTTTCAAAATCTTCGAGGTTTGAGTATTGGGAACAATGTACTCGGACAACCTACAACTAAAACACCAATATGGGACCACCTAACCCGTAACCACTGCGTTCAACATGGAGACTTACAAAGGGCTCTGAACGGCTGACCAACATACTTACAGGTTTACCAACACTATCAACGGCTGACCAATAGTACCCAGGACTCAACATATTTATTTTTTCATAGTGAATTTTCTTTTGAATCAGGTTTTATTCTTTGAGAAGCAGTTCCATTGTTACAAGAGAGAAACAATGAAGTTTTCCATCAACAACAAAAGTTATTTACATCGTCTTATTATCTTGTTAGGGACTTATTTTATCTATAGATGAATTTCTTTATCTCACAAAGGGTGTTTGTTTTTGCTTCTTGATGGAGTCAAAAGTAAGTGGACCAACTTATTTGGAGTGTTTGTTTTTAATTATGAATATAAGTTTTGTTTCTGATTGGAGTAAGCAACAGGGAGGTGCTGATCGCTTAGTACTGAGTGTTTAGAAAAAAATTATTCTAATAATAACCTTAACATAAATTTATAATGACAATTGTTGCCTCCGTCTTCTTAAAAGTAAGTAGGGTTAAATTTTGGTGGTATACCTTCATTCTCTTCACCAAGCATTGTGATTTTCCTTTATCTCATTCATCTTTATTTATGTATTTTCAAGTTTTTTTTCATCTCTCCAACTCTCCATCTCATGTGTATCTTTAAGTTTTTAGCATGTAGTTTTTGTGTCTTATGTGTATCATAAGATATCAAATCAAATAACTCATGTTTGGATTAATGATTTAATCAGATAATTAATTAAAACGCCACAGACGTATTGCTCAGATTCAACAATAACGACACAGTCGTATTCTATATGATTTTAAACACAATATTTATGTCATAAAAAATTTCAGCTCAGTGGGGCAAAATTGTCGAACAGTTATCATTCAACACCTAAAAACAAACATTTTTTAATTTTTCAGCTTCTAATCAACATGTCATTTAGAGATAAAACAAACAGTTCATTCAGAAGCTCGTTCAAAAGTTAACTTCTAAGCACTTAAAAAAAAAAAACTCCATCTCAAATAATATCTCTCTATTTTTTAATCTGGGCTTTCTGATTTTTAAGGTTTTTTTTTTGAGGGGAAAGCAAGCAGGGTTTTAACGACTTCTTAACCTTTATATTAATAATAAGAAATCAATTACAACACCTCTTTCAGAGAGAGACGTCACTACAAGGTCTTACACATCACATGAGTCTCTAACATTGATACGTTAATTACCACCTTTTTTGTTTTGAATTATACTCCATGTATTTTTTGTTACCTTTCCTATGTCTATTGGATCGATGAGGGCTTGGTACATAATTTGCTTCACCTTCTGCTATTAGAGCCTTGAGTCGCTGATTTTTAAGGTTAACCCATTTATATTTTCAGAAATGCATTTGCTAAATGACACCACCATTTTCACTGAAAGACACCATCATCCATTTTTTTTATTTGTTGAAGGACACCACCACCATTTTCCTTCCATTATCCACATTATATTTTCTCTTCACAAGGGAAAATCTAAAGTGCACTGGTGATGTGTCTGGTGGCCACCAGGCAATGTAGTAGTGCTCATTCACAAGAGTAGCACCACCTTGTCCGCCCCATCGAGTGGGCAGATGTCCCTCCTAGCCCCGCCTGCTTCATTTATTTTTTATTGTTTCTTTGTTAGTTTTTTTTTCTTCTTCCTCTATCTTTTTTTTGTTTTCTCCTTTTCACTATTTTTTTTTCTTCTCTTATCTTTCTACTTCTCCCCTATTTTTTTATTTGCCCTCACAAAGGTTCCTGGAAGTGGAGAATCCAAGCTGCGTGTGTGGGGTTTTCCACTCGCAGGAAACTTCGAAGGATGAAGGAAATAAAAAAGAAGAAAAACGGATAAGAAGATAGAAGGAGAGTAAGAGAGGAAAAAAAAGTGAGAAGAAGAAGAAAACAAATAAGAGAAAAAAGAAAAATACGAAAAAGAAGACATAAAAGAGAATAGAAAACGAAGAAAAAAATAAAGAAGAAAAGATGACAAGTAGGCGGGGGCTGGAGTGACGTCCGACGACGACTCAATGATGCAGAGACGGTAGAGGGGAGAGTCGGTGAGGCCGATGGTAGCGGTGACAGAGTGGTGGTGCTTGATGGATAAGAAAAAAAATGAAAAGAGAGGGAGAGGGGAGAATAGAAGATAAGAGAAGTGGTAGGATTATTTTATTTTAAGACACTAATTTGAATAAAATTTATTTTAGAGCAGTTCTACATGGCGAGGAAACGAGCGAGGGGAGGGAGGTGACAGGGTGAGAACCGTTCACCTCCCTCGAGATGCGCACACAAAAATCAACAGCACGCATCCCGAGGGAGGTGAATGGTTCCCACCCCGCCACCTCCCTCCCCTCGCTCGTTTCCTCGCCCACTTCCTCGACATTTATAATTTCTGTTTATTTTATGACACTAATTTGTGGGTTCCAACTGTAACACCATGGGCTTTGTTTGACGCTCGTGCTTGTGCCATTTCCCGCTCATGAATCTTGGATGCGAAATACGTCTATCAAACTAGATAAAGCATCATCCAGCTGACGCCATGTCATCTCAAAACTCATAAAGTAACATCTGTCCTTCTACAACAAGATGACGTGGCAAACAAAGAAAGTAACGTTATCTCACACGTTTTTCGATTCCGTTTCCTTTCCTTCGCTTCAAAAATAAAATAAAATTTTCCCTCCTTCTTTTCAAAACTGAAAAATTAAATAAATAAAAAAAGCTCCCACTCCAATCTCAAAATTTCCAAAAAACTTTCCCAAATTTTTTTCCCTCCAACCAAACCAAACCAAACCAAAACCTCTCAAAACCCCATAAAATCCCCTTCTCTAATTCAACTATCAAATAATTTCGATCCAATCCAGATCAAGTGAGCTTCCTTTGATGCAATTAGCCCCAATTTATTTCTTCTTCTTTCTTCCACAACAACTATGGAGTCCGAAAAAACCTAAATGAGGTTACCCAAGAAACCCTAGATCAAAACCAACTTGAACCCTTGTCATCTCCTATGCCTGATGATTCGCTCGTCACTACCACTACTATTGCAACAACGACTTCGATGTTGTCGTCGTCAGGATCTTTGGTAGGTGCTGGTTTAGCGAATTTGGGAAACACATGTTTCTTAAACGCGGTGGTTCAGTGCTTCACACACACTGTTCCGCTCGTTGAAACTCTTCGGTCTTACCATCATCCAAATCCATGTCCTCGTAAGTTGTTTCTCTCTGCCCTTTTCATTTCATTCATTTTGTCAAAATTAGGTTTTCTGTTCCTTAAAACTCAAGTCTTTACTTTGTAAGCTTCATGATTTTTCTATAGTTGATTAAGCTTGATTTTTTCACCTTTTACTGAAAACCCTATTGATTATCTTAACTTTATTTTTATGGTAAATTGCAGGTGACAGTGAAGGGTTTTGTGTTTTTTGTGCTCTACGTGATCTCATCGAGATGTCATTGACTTCATCTGGAACAACTCTTTGTCCTGAAAAACTGGTGGATAACTTAAGTTGTATCCTTTTGATCTCAGGGTTTGTAATATTGTATCTTAGTTGGATGCTATTGTTTGCAAGTTAGTAGATTTGAATGGGTTATGCAATTCATCACAATGGGTACTTAAAAAAAAAATTGGGTTATGCAATTCTTTTCAATTTCATTTTTCTTGATTTGGTTATTCTTAGATTGGGCGCTTAACTTTGCAAAAAAATTTCACCATTCAAAGACAATTGTTTGCTTGAAATTTTCTTCCGCTACTTGCTTGGTGTCACCCAAATAATGTTTTATAAAATGAATGGATCTTACTCCTTGAATTGAGAAGTGTCAATGCCTTACATTGAGTTTAAATTCATCAAAGGCTTGTATGCTTCAATGATTTGGTGTGCAACTTTGTTTCCATGTTCTTGTTTGTTTCGTTTTCAAGATAATGTGTTATTATTTTGTGTAATAAAATTAACAAAACTTATAGAGTGCAGTGGTTTCAAATTTAAAGATCTTAAACTTGAACCACCAAAAGATAGTGTAATGTAATGGTTCTATAACATATATAGAAAAGGTTAAGTAGCTTTTCTACAAAGTAATTTTTTGGACTTTTGGAATGCAATAAGTTATTGTTGTATAAGCTTGTTTCATGCCTTTTTATTTTTTTGTGATTCTTGACCTAGTCGTCATTAGATTTATCATCTTCTTTCCGAAGATATCAGCAGGAAGATGCCCATGAATTCTTGCAGTGCTTGTTGGATAGACTTGATACTTGCTGTTTGGATGTGAACAAAGACCAGAACTCGTCATTACAAGTGGAAAGTCTCGTAAAGAAAATTTTTGGTGGTCGTCTGAAAAGCCAGGTATGTACTTGAAAATGATCTTATGCTATCTAAGTCAATTGGGGAAGGTCAAATGTCATTGCAACCATTCAAGATTGCCATTGAAATGATTGTGCATTATAATAGAAAGAATTGGTGTTTCTCTGAATAAAACTCAGTAAATTTAAAATACCAGAATAATCTGCAATTACCAATGTGCAAATGTGTCTTGCTCTTTTCAAAAGACTACCCCCACACATCTTATCAGATCTCAAAATGACTTCCATTCATTACCAAATATGGATTTCTTTACAATCTTTTTGGCTTCAAAATGAGGGTTGGTGATTCCTAAAATTCAATAATTATACATCATCCTTTTTAAGATTCTATGGTGGTTTTCCCCAATTGGTTAGTTGAAGGTACTCTTTGACATTTGTTGTATTCAACCTTGCACTCAATCCAACAATTTCAATGCTCTTTTTCTTTAAATAAAGGTCATGTTATATATATTGATAGAATAAAACTTGCGGAATAATGGAAATTGAAAAATAATACTAGAAATAAAATAAATAAATTGAACAACAAAATAAATCAACGATAAATGAATGAAACAATAAATAAATGAAATCAACTTTTTTTCATCATTCAACTTATTACAATGACTACCTACACTCCAATTTATAAAAAGCAAACCCTAAATCTAATAAGGAAACAATGTCTTAATTTGATTATCTATATATAGGTCCTATTGCAATATTGCTAAGAAATACTATTCCTATAAGAAACCTAATTTTGTGTGTGTGAACTGTGAAGAAAAAGAGATGATTTGGCTGAAGTTGGAGAAGAAAAAGATAGTGAAGAAAAGTTGGAGAAACCTAATTACATCAATGTTGAAGATAGTGGGAATGGAGAAGAAAAGGAGATGATTTGGCTGAAGTTGGTCAAGTAATGTGAAGAAAAGTTGTGGTGATTGAAAGAACAATTAGAGGGGAATCTATGCTTGTCTGATAACTCATAATAATAAATCCTTGGCTCTTTTAGTTGTGTTGACATTGATCCAATTGCATTTATTACTTTCAATGCCTCGAGATTTTTTCTTCTCTTATAAGCTTGATTTCTTTTGAGCTCTGCCATTTAACTTGATTATGGACATCTACTATCTATTTACAAATGTAGCATGATATCATGAATTTGTGTGTTAAATTTAGTACATGTTCATAACTGTTAAATGCTTTTGCATCAAGCTTTAGTGTCTTTGCGTGATTAGTCACAAGTACACCTATCGTTAACTTGAAAATATTTTTGTTTGTTATATCGTTTCCTTTTCTGGTTCCAGCTTCGGTGTTGCAACTGTGGTCATTCATCCGATACTTATGAGCCCCTGATTGATCTCAGCTTGGAGATTGAAGATGTTGATAATCTTCCAAATGCTTTGGGATCTTTCACGAAAGTCGAAAAAATTGAAGAAACAAAGTTTACTTGTGAAAACTGTAAGGAAGAAGTGTCGATGGAGAAACAATTTACACTTGATCAGGTCCCTCCAGTTGCAGCATTCCACTTGAAGAGATTTAAGAATGATGGCTCTCATGTTGACAAGCTGGACAAACATGTGGAGTGCCCACTGGAATTAGATTTGCAGCCTTATAATAGCAACCCTGAAAATAATGATGTGAGTACTTGAATTTCTGGTTTACCATTTGATGAGATAATTTGCAAACTGTACTTTTGAATTGGAATATCTTTCTTGAGATTATTTCTGACAGAATGTAGTTTGATTGAATAGTTCTGCTTACTCCTACATGAGCTATATGTTGCTACTATGTTTATCATAGTAGATTTATTCATCTGATTTTGCTATGTTGACATGATATTATGTATTTATTGCCTTTCTGTTAGATGAAGATCTCTAATTAATATACGATTATGCCCTGATTGGTGTAGGTTTCTTTGAAATATGAATTATATGCAATTGTGGTGCACGAGGGGCAGACATCATTTTCAGGGCATTACTTCTGCTTTGTTCGCTCTTCTCCTCAAACATGGCACCAGTTGGATGATTCATTGGTAAGTTTCATTTTATTATATTTTTTTGAAAAATTAACCCAAATTTTGTTAATTTTGGGTTCATGAAATCTTGCAAAAGTAGGATGAAAAGAATAGCACCAAGCATTATGCAGTCTCATCAGTTTGAAAGACTAATGATCTTTGCTTGTTATTATAGGTAAAAAGGGTCAGTGAAGAGTATGTTCTTTCTCAGGAGGCTTACATACTATTCTATGCAAAGCAGGGGACACCCTGGTTTTCAAGTTTAATGGAAACCCAAAAGCATTGCTTAGAAAATGTCCGGACTTCTACTTCACCAAAATCTGTGCTAGATGGTTGTGACAATATCTGCACCACATATCCAATATGTGCAAGTAACTGTTATGGCAACAACTTTGGAACTAGACATGATGAGGACAGAATCCCTATTGCACTTCCTATTGATTATTGCAGCATTGATGTCACAAAAGATAAAAGTCATGATGTTCTGAAGGAGGAAGCTGATGATGTCATGAAAGATAAACCTGAAGTTGTAAAGGATAAAGGTGGTGGTGTCATAAAAGATAAAGGTGGCAACATTAGAAAAGATCGGAGCTTTGATGTCTACCCTCGAACACCACCTCATAGATCTCCAAGCCCGGACATATATTCAGATGAACCACCAGGTAATTACTCTTCCAAAATATAATATTGAGTTGGCAGATTTGTTGCGCTTGTTCTTCACGGAGACCTTTGGCATGGCAAGATTGTTATGTTAAATATATTATTTAAAGTGACTATTATAGGAAATTGCCGTACAATTGAAGTATTTAAAGGATAACATATATAAATTTCTTAATTGACAAGAGGTGGGAGATGAGAGAGTAAGCGGGAGGGAAAATAGAGAAGATGAAGTTTGAGACATCTCCATGCTGGTATTTTTTTGTTGAATTTGTTTTTCTTAGGTTGGGAGTAGGAATATTTTCTCAAATTGTTTGATCATACTTCAACCTTAAGTTGAGAACCTTTATCGTTTTTTTCTCCCATGTCTTTTCTTTTTTTGTAGTTGTCCCTAGGATTATTTTTAACCAACACAACCTTATTTGTTTTTCCAAATATTTTTTGTTCTTTATGGTAATTTAATTATAAAAAGAATATTTCTGTTAAAAATGAGTTGATCACGTTTTTTAAAATGTCAACAATTAGGAAGTGTGTTTACCTTAAAGAGTGAATGTAGATAAGAGAAGGCACACGTACCTCACTTTGTAAAGGATGTTTTCAGTGGAAATTGTAGATTCTCTTGAAGGTTAGTGGCGTGTTAATACAGTAAAATTCCCTCAATGGCAAGGTTTCAATTCTAATACTCTGGATAATTTTGGAATAAATGCAAAGTACAATACACATGAAACTGAGATATTTGCATTATGGGGCCTTTAAGTTTGATGACGAAAGTTTCTGATAAGGATTTGCTCCATAGTAGTGCAGATAATTGAGTTTTCTTTGTTTTCAATTATTATCAGTAAGAAGAGATACTAACACTCTGTTGCGTTGTAACAGAACCACTTTATGTTATTCCCCGTGAACACCTGAGATTGAAGAACCAAACAGCATCTAACCAAAAATATAACAAATTATTGGAAGACTCAAAGAGAAAGGAGGCTTTTCGACTGACAAGGAGTATGCCTTCTTCTAGGGCCTCAAAATTCAAGTCTTGCTTGCTGGGCTCTCAAAGTGAAAACTCTCTAAATAAGAAAAGGCGGAAAATGGAATCCTCAAATGATGTTGGTGATTCAGACAAAAAGGGCAATTCTGCAGGTGCTTGTCGGAAGTTAAACCAAACAATCCTCCCATCGGTAAAGGCTATTGATTTTGATTACAGGTCTTGAAATAATTGATGATTTTGGGCACTAAATTTGGGGTAGTTTGGGAAGCTGTAAAGAGGGTTGCTGCTAGATATTGTGTATAATGCAACTTGCAGATAGGATATCATTTTGAGTAAATTTGAGGTGGAAACTTGGCAAATAATAAGAGTGTTCCAACATTTGCTACACCTTGAATGCCTTTTTGGAATATTAAGAGGTTCAAACATGTACAATGTAGTTGTATTCAATGCTGTTGTATTAAACAAAGTTTGTGTGGTATATCAAGCATGATTAGGTATAGGTCGTGACTATGTAGCACCGTAGAATTCCTCTCACCCACACTAATGCTTTATTTCCCATACCATTCACTTTTTGTTTCACACCACAGTTTTCTTCCATCCATTTAAACCACTTTTTATCTTCTCTCACCCTCTCTTTTTTCCATATCATTCGTTTAAATCACTATCTTTATTCTCTCACCCTCTTTTCTTACTACCATGCTTCTTCTTACAACATTTTTCTTCTTTTCTTCTACCATTAGTACTAAATGATCGTGAGTTCAAAGTGGCACCTGAACACACACAAAAACAAAAAAAAATGATTTCATTTGAGAAAAGTAGTTTGGAAGTGCCTATCTCACTTCAATTTCGGATTTCTAATTGGCAAACCAAAATCTGAAAGGGAGGTGAAATGTCTCATTTCGTTATATATCCTTCCAATTGTGCCATGTAATAGAGTTTGTTGGTTTGGACACATGAACTAAATATGAATATCTAAAAGTTGTGCTCTAAGTCTCGCAATTGTCAATGAATTATTAAGGTGGTTACTCCTAAGCTTGTGACGATGCTTTGAGTGCTCTAAGAATCATTCGGTAGTCTTAAGCAATATAAATGGCACAAAGAACTCTGGTTACTATTTTGAAGTACCATAGCATGTTGCCTTCAAAACTTAAATCCATAGATATCCTCCTATCTTGATGATGCAGATTGTTAGAAACGATATCTCACCCTTCATTAAGTGGTTTTTGGATTCGAAACTGATCCTATTCGATTGCTCTATGTGGTGTTCTTTGAAGAAAATTGGGCTGTGCAAAAGTTTGGTAGAATGGGGTGGGCCAAAATGGAGGATAAATGGCCAAGTGTGAAGGTTATGATGCAAGAAACTTCCCTTCTCTGGTCCAGAGTTGCAGGCAGGTGACAACACAAGAAACGCATGATGGTTGGTCGTTTAAACGGGAATGTGGGAGTACTTGATTACCGAGTGTTGACACCACTAATGACTGTTTATTCTCGATTAAATGTGCTTTTGAATTGTTTTGATTTCATGGAGAGAAGACCATGTTTTTAAGTCGCTTTGGAACCTTCTTATTATGCCTACTAAATATCTACCTTTGTGTGGAAAATTTTAGAGTGCATCACGAGTTGATGGCAAAGTTCACAGAATTGGATTTAGCATAGCTTTGAAATGTAGTGTTGCATTGTTTCAAGTGAAGAACATATGAACATTTATTTGTTGAGGTGATTTGGCTTCCAAGTCTGGTCACATCTCAACTGTATGTTTGATGTACATGCCATAAGGCAACATAGGTATACACTTTGCTCAAAGTCTGGTTAAAAAGGGAGAGGGGAAGTCTACTTATGTTACATAATAGGAAAGTGTTACAAAATAGATTGATTCTATACAGCGAGGAAATGAGCGAGGGGAGTGAGGTGGCAGGGGTGAGAGCCGTTCATCTCGCTCGGGATGCACGCGCGAAAAGTCTACGCACGTATCTCGAGTGAGGTGAATGGCTCCCACCCCTGCCACCTCACTTCCCTCGCTCGTTTCCTCGCTCATTTCCTCGACACTTAGAATTTCTGTACAAAATAAGACATGTTAGGAAAGTCAAAATAGAATAGAAGTCTTAGGTTTCCTATCTTCACAAGGTTAGGTCAGAGTTAGCTTTTTAAGCAGTGATATAACAACAACAACGATAATATTTCAATACAATTCTTTACATGATATCATAGCAGCTCTGTTCCGCCTCCGACGACTGCACACTTTGACTATAGACACAAAGGCAGGAAAGGAAAATAAAAAATCATCACATTGCTTAGCTTCCGCGCACAATCAACACATCATAAAAAACCACCATCCTTCAACAATTCCAAAACCAATTGTCACAAAAACAACCACGAACACAATCATCAATCATCAACGATCCTCCATCATTATCATCACTGCGAAGAAGACAATAGCAGGGAGGAAGACCTCAACCTCATCACCTAAAACTCGATCCGCAACTCTCCTCGACAACATTGTGAAGAAGACTACAACAAGGATCAGTCCATCATCCTTGGTTTCATCATCATCACCAATCATCGTCACTATATCGATCAGTTCATAAACACAGATCGACGAACTCAGATTGTTTCTGATCATCAACATCGCCAACAAATCGTTTCTGATCATCAACATCGCAACCAAACTCAGATCGACATCGCCAAGAACATAACATCATCGTTGAGCAAACTTCATCAATCTCAGCTTCTTCATCAGAACATCATCAATAGAACATCAATCTCATCCATCTCCGTTTCTTTACAATCTCAGAACGTTGCAATCGAATCAATCAACCGGTGGAATCGAACCGATCATCAACATCTCAATGACCGATTATCATCATCGAAATCACTGATCCCATCTCCATCTCTTTTACAAGAAACAAATCATTGTCTCCGATCCCTTCCGGCTGTGCAAGAAGATCTCTTTTCACTAAAAGCGAAAGATGGTGGTGGAGATCTCTTCGTCATCGCCAATCGAGCGCAAGCAATCAGCTCCTAGACGTAATCAAATCGTCTTCCCCATCGTCGATCATAGAGGAAGAAATCTCAAACTGTTTAAAGTAGGGCTGGGCAGGTCTGGGTAATCGGCCCGAAAACTTAAAACCGAAGCCCAGACCGAATTTTTAAAAACTGAAATTTGAAAATTGAGACCGGACCGAATGAGGCCGATCAACCGGATCTAGGTTAACCGAATTCTCGGGTCAGGTCGGGCCGGTCTCGGTTCAATCTCTTTAATTAGAATTTTTTCTTCTCTTTTGAAAACCAACTCTGCTCCATCTTATCTTGCTTCGAGAAGAAGGAGAAGCTAATAACCTAACCTCGCCATCGCCATGGAAGACGAATATGAGCAGCTGCGGGAGATGTTGACGTTAGATCCAGAAACAGAGTTTCTTCTGTCGAACAAACAAACAACGAACGATTGGGAAGGTTTCTCATCATCATCTTCTTTGCGGCTAGGGTTTGTTGAAATAACAATAGATCCAGCGAACGTTAGATTCAGTTGCGGCTAGGGTTTTTCATCATCTTTTTATTTGCATCTTCCATTATTGTGTCTTCAATTGCCGAGGGTGGTGTGTGGCCATGGCATCTGGTGGTGGTGGTGGTTTGATAGAATTTGCTGAAAAGGTTCGTTTGTTGAAAAGACTTTGTTTGTTGAAAAGACTTTGTTCGATAGAGTTTGCTGAAAAGACTATGTTTTAATGATTCTAGGGTCAAGCTGGGGAAAGTGACTGAAACTAGGTTGGGCTTTGGGGAATGAATAAGATTTGGGTTGGGCTTTGAGGAAAGTGAATGAAACTGATTATTTAGTGTTTTTTAAATATTCGGGCCAGGCTGGCTATCCATCGGGCTTTGAGAATAGGAACCGATAATTGGACCGATATATCCGGGCCGGGTCGAGCTTTGGGACCGACTAATAAAATAACAATAGAAAATCGGACCAGACCAGATCGGTTCGGTCTAGTCCGGGCCGAGTTTTCGGTCTCAAATGTCCACCCCTAGTTTAAAGCTCTTGGCTATTTGCACCCCGAGCTTTACTCAGTACCACAAAAAAACTTATTTTAAAGGATCAGGCTATTAGCACTCAAGGTTCAGTCAAAGCCTCCAGTGCACTACGTAGCCGACGTCACCATGAGCGACAATACAAACAGTGGTTCAAACACCACAACCTCACCATATAACAATCTTCATCACCCATACTTTCTTCACCACTCTGATCAATCTGGGGTGGCTTTTGTTTCACAATCGCTTATTCCTACCAATTAAAACATATGGAGTTGAGATCTGACCATGGCTATCAAAGCCCAAGTCCTAAAAGAAAAAGAAAATGAAAGAATTTCTTCAAACTGATATAAAGCTCTGGGCTATTAGCACCCCGAGTTTTACTCAACTCAACAAAGAACGACAACAATGTCTCTATCTGGTGCACACGACAGCAACACCAAGACAGATGTAGACCACGCGATCTTTTTCTCGTCCTCACTGTCACAAGTTCGATCACACATCAGATCGCACGATAGAGAAGAAGAAGAAGAAACGGAGGGGAAAAAAAAGAAATTTGAATATCTTTCACTCTGTTATTCACACCCACCATTTTTGGTCACTACCAAAATCTGTGTTGACTCGAATTGAGCAATACCAAGACTCGAATTGAGTCACGATTTCTTCATACAGGAATCATCCAGAATCTGTGTTGAATCAAATTGAGCAATACCAAGACTTGAATTGACTCGTGATTTTTTCAAACAGGAATCATCAAGAATTTTTCAGAATTCGACAATCATGGTGTCTCGAGTCGAACCATTAGCAGTTTCACTCGATAAACATGATTTCATCACCAAATATGACTTCAAAGTTTCCTTCAAGTTGCACATTTCGTCTGCGTCTACATGTCCAGCTTGCGGGGGAGTGTTAAAGAATAGAAGTCTACCTATGTTACAGAATGAGACATGTTATGAAAGTCATAATAGAATAGAAGTTTTAGGTTTCCTATCTCCACAAAATTAGGTGAGAGTTAGCTTTATAAGCTTATATTCACACAGTGATATAACAACAACAACGATAACATTTCAATACAATTCTTTACATGATATCAGAGTGCAAGGTTTTTTGGTGACCTAAAACAATTACAAAGACTCAAATTATTCCCCACCTCCTCCTCCGCCTCCGATGACTACGTACTTTGACCGTAGACACAAAAAACGGGAAAGGGAAATCAAAAGTCATCGTCTTGTTTAGCTTCCACGCACAATCATGCAATCATCACCATTAAAACATCATAAAAACCATCATCCTTCAACAATTTCAAAACCAATTGAGTAAAAAACAACCGAGAACACAATCATCAATCATCAACGATCCTCCATCATCATCATCACTGCAAAAAAGAAGACAATAGCAAGGAGGAAGACCTCAACCTCATCACCTCAAACTCGATCCGCAACTCTCATCGTCAACATCGAGAAGAAGACTGCAACAAGGATCGATCCATCATCCTTGGTTTCATCATCATCACCAATCATCGTCACTGTATCGATCATTTCATAAACACAGATCAACGAACTCAAATCATTTCTGATCATCAACATCACCAACAAATCGTTTCTGATCATCAACATCGTAACCAAACTCAGATCGATATCGCCAAGAACATAACATCATCGTTGAGTAAACTTCATCAATCTCAACTTCTTCATCAGAACATCAATCTCATCCATCTCTGTTTCTTTACAATCTCATAACGTTGCAATCGAATCGATCAACCGGTGCAATCGAACTGATCATCAAAACCATCAACATCTCAATGACCGATTATCATCGTCGAAATCACTGATCCCATCTCCATCTCTTCTACAAGAAACAAATCATTGTCTCCGATCCCTTCCGGTTGTGCAAGAAGATCTCTTCTCACTAAAAGAGAAAGATGGTGGTGGAGATCTCTTCGTCATCACCAATCGAACGCAAGCAATCAGCTCCCTAATCAAATCGTCTTCCCCCATCGTTGATCAATAGAGAATCATCACCGTCTTTGGGAAGAAATCTCAAACTGTTTAAAGCTATCGGCTATTTGCACCCTGAGTTTTACTCAGTACCACAAAAAAACTTATTTTAAAGGATTAGGCTATTAGCACTTAAGGTTCAGTCAAAGCCACCAGTACACTACGTAGCCGACGTCACCATGAGCAACAATACAAGCAATGGTTCAAACACCACCACCTCACCATATAACAATCTTCATCACCCATACTTTCTTCACCACTCCGATCAATCTGGGGTGGCTCTTGTTTCACAATCGCTTATTCCTACCAATTAAAACATATGGAGTCGAGATCTGACCATGGCTCTCAAAGCCCAAGTCCAGAAGAAAAAGAAAATGAAAGAATTTCTTCAAATTGATATTAAGCTCTGGGCTATTAGCACCCCGAGTTTTACTCAACTCAACAAAGAACGACAACGTCTCTATCTAGTGCACACGTCAGCAACACCCAGACAAATGTAAACCACGCGATCTTTCTCTCGTTTTCTCTGTCGCAAGTTTGATAGCACATTAGATCGCACGACAAAGAAGAAGAAGAAACGGAGAGAAAAAAAAGAAATTTAAATCTCTTTCACTATGCTATTCACACTCACCATCTTTGGTCACTAATAAAATATGTGTTGACTCGAATTGAGCAATACCAAGATTTGAATTGAGTCACGATTTCTTCATACATGAATCATCCAAAATCTGTGTTGAATCGAATTGAGCAATACCAAGATTCGAATTGAGTCACGATTTCTTCATACAAGAATCATCCAGAATCTGTGTTGACTCGAATTGAAAAATACCAAGACTTGAATTGATTCATGATTTCTTCAAACATGAGTCATCAAGAATTTTTCAGAATTCGACAATCATGATGTCTCGACTCGAATCATTAGCAGTTTCACTCGACAGTCATGATTTCATCACCAAATAGTACTTCAAAATTTTCTCCAAGCTGCACATTTCGTCTGCGTCTACATGTCCAACTTGCGGGGGAGTGTTAAAGAATATAAGTCTACCTATGTTACAGAATAGGACATGTTAGGAAAGTTAGAATAGAATAGAAGTTTTAGGTTTCCTATCTTCACAAGGTTAGGTGAGAGTTAGCTTTATAAGTTTGTATTGACATAGTGATATAACAACAATAATAATAATATTTAAATACAATTCTTTACAAGTATCATCCTAGTTTGGCAACACTTACTCCTCAAATTATAAATGAATATGATTTCTTAATTTGGGTCGACTATAAAAGGAATAAAAAAAAAAAAAGGAAATGATTTTTTATAAGCCATCTATAAGGAATATTTTAATGCATCGACTTTCTAACACCACGGGTTCTATTGTCCTGCACCACCATTCTAATTTTGTTTTCTCTTTGACACCACTTCCTTTTTATCCCACACCACTCATAAAAGGCAAAACCTATATTCTTTCCCTTCCAAATTCAAACTCTTTTTCCCCTCTCCCCTCTCCCCTCCCAACTTCCTCTTCTTCGCTCCATGCCCTCTCTCTTGTTCACCTTCACTTGAACCTGCAAAATCTCTCCGCACTCGACTCCTTTTTGCCTCCACAGTCCCCTCTTTTCCCTCCAATTAAAAATTTTGGATCTCGTGACAATACCTCTCCCTTCTTTTCTTGTCATTCCCCTTGATGTTTTCTATTATTTTCCTCGACCTCGCAGCAGCCTCCGAGACGTTGGGTTTTCCATTCGCTGGTGCCTCTGCGAGGGCCAAATTTGTTTGCCCTTGCAGCCCGCCGCGAATAGGGAACCCATCATCGCATAGTCCGCTACAAGGGCGAGGAAAATTTTGAAAAAATAAAAGGGAAGTAGAAGAATAAGAAGAAGAGGGGCGACGGTGTGTGGGAGAAAAAGAGAGAGTGGGGCAATGATTGGAGAATTAAACGGACACTGCAATGGCTAGAAAGGTGGAGGGAAGAAGATACAACTACCATCATAGCCTCATCTCTTCTATCTCTCACCGTCACCGATCGTCTCACTGTCTCTCACAATCGATCATCCCCTTCCTCGCTACCCCTTCCATGATGTTATTGTTATTCTTGAGAAAAAAAGGTGAGGGAGAAGAGATAAATAATGGTTTAAATTGGTAGTGTGGATTAGCATGTAAAAAATAAATGGTGTAATGGTGTGCGACAGTAGAACCTGTAGTATTAAAAAATCACTGTCATATTTTAATTGTGGTGTACTTCGAAGTCATTGGCGTGCCAACGTGACAGGGAGATAAATGGCGTGCTAGTATATATTTATATGTTTTTTACAACTAAGCACAAGAAGTATTGGTTTTCAAGTAAATTCACAGACAATGCATAGGAAAGCAGAGCTACAAGGTTTTGTGTAAAATAAATAAGGAATTCTCTTTCCAAGCACCCTTCTACTACTAAGAAACTACCGTACAGATTCATAGATACACGTAGAATTCTATGGACATTCGTATCTACAACTTGGAGGGAAACATTTCATATCTTTCGTGATCCACCTTACAATATCGGGTCAAGAAGCCAAAATAAGTTATCTTAGCCCTATAAAAGCAAACATACTAGCGAGAAACTCTACTGCACAATGCCAGGGACAAATAGAATATATACTTTGCAGATCGCATTTTACTTTCCGTTTATAACTAGCATGCATTCTGGAAAACGATTCGAGGGTTTCTGAACTCGAATACCAGGAAAAGATAGAATATCTGATAGAAGAAACAGGGATACTTTTGAAATTGTAGTCGTTAACAGATGCTTTAGTTGTCTAAGAGCAATTTACACAACCTTATCAGAGCTGGTAGATTTACAAGTTCTGAAGAAGAAAAATTGATCAGAGCTCCCCAAAAATGATGGTGCATTCATAACTTGTGAAGAATGGCATGACTGTCCTGAAGTATTGTAGTGATGTGTACTGTTATTTTCTAAACAGTACTACAAAAAAAAAAAGCCGCAATACTAAGTTGAGTTTTTCATAAAGGAATCCACAAGGCAAGAATTAAATCCAAACTTAACAAAATGTGTCCCCGGGTAAACTATCATCTTCAGAAATGTCGTAGACATGGATGTCAGGTCTACAGATATTATAAAAACAAATTTAATACAAACTAAAAACACATCTAGAGTATATGTATGTATTCCTTCAAACATTATCCTCCAACCACAAGACCACTGACACCACGCAACAAAAGATGCAGCTCAAAAGAATTCAAGACCTTATTTTACTTTCTCAAAGAATTTATAATGAACTCTTTTACCATCTAAATTTCCGGCATTGTAATAAATCGTCATTGACAGATCTGAAAACAACCATGATGCTGGCTTTCATTCATCTCTTCAAAGAATTCTATCCTGAAGATCTGTTATGAAAGTGGAGGCAAAAGAAGTGAACTTCTTCCCTGTTTCTCCAGCCATGTTCTTCAGGGAAGATATATCTTGCGATGCCTAAAAAAATGAAATTACATCAACTAGCTGTCAGTGAATAATTCAAACTTCCAAGGACTCGGGTTTGAGCAAATATTTGAATCGAGAAATGATACTAATATTTCAGAAACAAAGCAAGTTTCATTTCTCTAAGATGACAACACTATGTTTGTTTAGTGGTCAGTTTTCAGATTGTAAACAACCATGGAAACACAGAAGTTGCAATATTACCTGGAAAGAAATTCGGTTGATGAGATCTTGGGCTGTCAGATCAAGTCGGGAATCATCCAGATCATTATTACCAAAGAGATCAGCGCTAGAAATAGCCGACGATCCCTATGAATGATAAGATTCATTTAATTTGACAAACACAAATAAATAAATAATCAGCATCTTCGCCATGTTCGTGACAATTGGTTCACATGTATTTAATTTGATTATCAAATAGTATCTCTTAATAGGCACATGAGTTCCAAATGACTAGGGCTGGTCACCATTACGCACAGTATGACAAATGACAACACATACCGAGAATTTCTGCAGAGAAACTTGCGCATCCTTATCTTTGCTATTCTGATCCCCAAAATATTGAGCTGATGAAATGGACTTTGCATTTGAGAACTTCTTCCTTGCTTCGTCACTTTCTTGAACCTAAAGCATCATGAATAACACACCAAAAAAGAGTGATAAGTACAGCGAAACTACAAGCTCTAACTCAACATTACGAGTTACACAATCCAAAGAAGATTGATTGAAGCAACCCCTCTCCTTGACTGAAGGAATCGAAGAATTGGAGATTGCAATTGAGTGTAGCAGATGTTTCTTCAAGAACTACTTTCGAAAATCAGCAGAGAAAAACATAAAAAAAAGGAAAACAAAACCAAGAAAAACACTGGCCGTGTCGACGCCGAGTCAGTCTCAGCCAACGTGTCTTGACCGTTGACCGCGTGTCGGACCCAAATTCGTATCCCACACATATCCGACTCTCGAATCAGGGGTTTTTCGAAGAGTTTGTGCATCCTTGATTAGAAAAAACGTTAAAACAGGGTTATTGAAAAAAAAGTGTTATCTCAATAATGGTCATATAACGTCGTTATATCGATGCTATGATACCATAACGTGATAATCTCATAGCATAACGGCTCACCCCCGTTAAGAGTTATATCGGCGTTACAACGTCATTTTAACTGCACAGACGGACGCTACATCCAAGTATTTCCTAATTTCTTCATTCCTAATTTTATCCTTACAAGTTTTACCACATCCACCTTAACATACATATTTCTATTACTGTCATGCCATCCTATGCGTATGATGTCCCATAGTAGTCCAACATTTTGAACCGTATAGCATAGCTGGTAAAAAATTGTCTTATAACATTTTTCTTTTAGCCTTGTAGGCATCGTTTTATTGCATAATACTTTTAACATCATTCTCCATTTCATCCAACCAGCTTTAGTCATATGGGTCTACACCTTCACCAGTAGCCCCATTCTTTTGAATTATAGATCCTAGATATCGAAAAATCTCACACTCTGAAACCGCCACACCTTCAATCTCAATTGCATTACTCCTCCCTCGTGATTCACAACTAAAATTGCACACTAGATGCTCTCTCTTCGAAAGACAAGTCTAAAACCCTTGCTCTCTAAAGCATCCCGTCACCTATCTAATTTTCAACCTAAATCTTCACGAGTCTCATCAATTAAGACAATATCATCCGCAAATAACATGCACCAAGGTACATCTTCTTGTAGATGTCTCGTCAACTCATCTATGACCAAACCGAATAGATATGGACTTAAGGTCGACCCTTGATGTAGTCCTACTGACACTGAAAATTCACAGGACATCCCACCCACTGAGCGAATACTTGTTACAGCCCTTTCATACATATCCTTAATGATATCAACAAAACATTGAAACACTTTCTTTCTTCCAAGAACCCACCAAACTAACTCCCTGGAGACCCTATCATAAGCTTTCTCCGAATCAATAAAAATCATATACATACTCTTACGTTTCTCTCGATATTTTTCTATAATTTGCCTAAGGAAGAAGATGGCCTCCATAGTAGACCTACCCGACATAAATCCAAATTGATTCTTTGAAACAGTGGTTAAACTCCTAAGTCCTCGTTCTATAACTCTCCCAAAGTTTCATCGTACAACTTATAAGCTTTATCCCTTTATAGTTCGAGCAGTTCTGAATATTTGTTCATATAAATTGGTACCACAATGTTGTGCCTCTACGAATCTGGCATTTTTCTAATTTTCAAAATCCTACTAAAGAGCTTAGTTAGCTATTGAATCACAACTTTTCTTAGACATTTTCACGCTTCAATTGGTATATCTGGTTCAACTGCCTTCCATGTTTTCATTCATTTTAAAGTCTTTTATTTCTGTGGCACTAACTCTGTGATGGAACACGCGATGTCTCCCTTCCTATGAAGCATACTCCTCCAAGTTCAACTCCCGTACATGTGTTCCATTGACTAGGTTCCAAAAGTAATCCCTCCATCTATCTAAAATAGTTTTATCCTGCATTAAAACCCCTCCATCCTCATGTTTAACACGCTTAACATGATTAAGTCCCTAGTTTTTCATTCTCTAGCTTTAGCTAACTTAAAAAGTATATTTCTCCCATTCATTTGCACCAAGCCTATTATACAAATCATTATATGCTCTCTTTTTAGCTTTCCCTATTGCTTTACTACTCAACTTCTTAACTTGCTTATAGAGCTCATAAGAATCTAGACATCTATCTCTTTGCCATTCCTTAAAGCAACTTTTCTTTTTTGTAATGGCTCGTTGCATATCAGCGTTCCATAACGTCTCCTTATCATATACACCTCTTTTGGCCTCTCCTAACTCTTCTTTCGCACATTTATTCGGTTTGCCAAATGCTCAAAAAGATTTGCGCTACTAGTCCTATCCACTGTTTTAAAAGGCGTTTGGAGCATATGAGTTGACTCGTGATTCGACTCGAAGCGTCTCAAGGCGATCGCTTTTTTGTATGACTCACACGAGTTGAGACGGCCTTACTCGTATGAGTTGCAAAATCTCTGTTTTTTTAATCAAACCTGTTTCAAATCTTGAAAAATATCTGATGGCTGAGATCAGTCCCCTAAAATAAAACCTAACTCTTCTGATTCAAATAATAGTTTCAGAGAAGAAGAAAAAGAGGAGAAGAGAAGAAGTCAATTGAGTGAGTCAACACTTGATCGACTCATCGTTTCAAGAAGAAAAAGAATAAGAGAAGAAGAAACAAATCTAATTCTGTTGTTGGCTCGTTGTCGATTTGTGTCCAGAAAGAGGGCGTTCAATTTGTTCGCAGCTGCTGTGTTGTGTGTTGTTGGCTGGCCGATCCTCTGCAAGAGAAATTCTTGAAGGAAACACAAATTGAAGAACAATAGAAGATATTTTATTTATCTGTTATCTTCTAGTGTTTTTTGTTCTAGAATATGTATATATATTAATAATTCAAGCTGCACATTGGGCCCTACAACTGACCCCACATATATTAATATATGTATATATATTTTTTGTTTTTACTATTTGCACATGGTGCACTGTTGCTTACTGTTGAGAAACATTGTTATTTTGTTCTTTTGTTCTACTATTATTGTTTGCACACGATGGAGAAAGTATTGAACTTATTGTTTGCTTATTTACCTTTTGTTTTTAATCTTAGTGTCTATTTGAAATACTTACTACTTACAATTATAAACTTATTGTTTTCTTATAATTGTATTAATTTTACTATCAATGATGAGGTAATTCTACCGCCTCAACCATTTTTATGATTGAATTCATGTTATTTTCATTAATTTTTTAATGAAAAATGATGCAAATGCCTCGCTTCGCCTCGAGGCACCGCACTTAACTCTCGGTCTAACATGTTTTTTAGCAATACGACCCCTACTCTTAAAGCAAAAATCGAGGACTAACAGCCTATGTTGGGTTGTCAAACACTCCCCTGGTATAACCTTACAATTTTTACACCTACCTAAATCGTGTGTTCTAATAAAAAAATAGTCAATTTGACTTGCATTACGCCCACTCGCAAAGGTCACTAAGTAATCTTCCCTCTTCTTATAAAAAGTATTCACGATCCCAAAATCCTTAACTAAATATTATTAAATAGGAAAGGAAAATATAAAATATTATTATTCTTAATTTAATTAGGTGAGTGATTATAGATGAAACTTTAATTATTAATCATTAAGGCTACAAATATATAGGAACTACATGCCTAGTTATCGTTATTATAGCATTATAACTTGAATTTGTTATTTAAAATGTTAGATATAAGTCACATTCATAAAGATTTTTAATTGAATTTGCTATTTTAATTGAATTTTACAAATTTTTATCAAGATTTTTTATTACATTCATAAAACACTCGCTTCGCTTCTCGCTTTAAGATAATTATATTGTTAATTACTTCCACACCTTGTTAACAATTTAAGATAATTAAATTGTTAAATTGCATTTCGCTTTTAAGGAGTTCTCGCTTTGTTTCGCTTCGACACCTTGACTATCTTGGCCACAACTAAAGGGATTAAAGATATAGGCACATAGTTTTTTATTTAGACAAAAAAAGTTTATTGAGAAGTGCCCATAGCAAAGACCAAAATGGGCAAGATTGGCATTAACCGAGGAGATTGCACGAAGAGCACTTTGACCTTAAGAGTACAAATAAGGTCTTGATATCCGGAACATTTTTATACCCTTTCTCTTGTTGTATAACCTTTCTTTCATCCAAACCTAGGTTGCACAGATATCAACATGGGTACATGTGTCGGACTTGGACATGGGTATGGGTGTGGAGTGCATAATATAGCAAATCATAAAATATAAGGTTCAAAGACACGGTGGTATATTAAAATTTGATATATGAAAGTTTTTAGTTTTTACACAAGATAATTAAAAAATCGATAGATAAAAATACCATATATTAAATAATATACTTGCCTCGACAAAACTTAAAAAATTATTATAATTTAAATAACACATGATTAGGTTTTTTCTATAACACTCTTTATACCATAATTAGCAAATTTCCCACCCCCCTTCAAATTTCGAATTGGACACGATGTACCGATTCGTGGTACACTAGTAAAAGAGATTTATAAATACAATGAATCAAATTTGTTAAGGAGGAGAACAAACATGGTTCAATGTCGCAACCAAAACTTTGTTGATTGTTAGAAGCATCAACCAGTGCCACCTCTAACATCAACATGAATGGAGTAGAAGGAGAGTGATAAAAAAAGTTATCGAGAAAGCACAGTGGAAAGAGAACAATGTAAAGAGAGCGATGGAAGAGAAGTCATGGAAAGAGAGAAATTGAGAGAAAATGTAATGTAGGTGGAAGATGTTGTGTCTAACACAGGGGTGGGGGATATTGAGTCCTACAATTAAGGTAATAAAGAGTAAAAATTCTGATAATAAAGAGTAAAAAAAACCCAGTTCTATTGTTGGAGACTCTTCATTCCACAGAGCATCAGATTTTTCACATTTTTTAAGGTTTCAATTCTATAAATGCGGCAGAGTATATTGTTGCACCATCATAAGTAGCTACACACACATGCATAATGGAAACCGGTAACTTCATCATGGATGACTAAATCTGGAGGTTCTTTTGTACCTAGAAGTGCGATGAGAAAACAACTTGGTTTCTCAAACAAATTGAACCATGATAAGAAAACGCAAGTCAACAGCACGCCTAACATAATTTACCTGCGCTTTTGAGGAACCAGAGCTAGACTTCTTCTGAAATCCGTTGTCCATCCCAAAGTCCTCAAAGAAGCTTGAAGCCTTTGGTGCAGAAACATGACTAATCACTTGTGTGCCACCTGCACTGGTATCAGCAAATTGGACATTCTCTACATACTCAAAGCGTGAAGCTGCAGGACTATATGAGCTAGATGTTGTGGTGGCATTGACTGAAGCAGTAACAACAGGAGCAGGCTCCTCCGGCTTTTGGTCATAAAGGCTTTCACTTGTCTGCAATAAATAATGAAAGATCAGAGAACAGAACAAACATAAGGCATTAGGAAATGGACCTTTTGATCCCAGGGTCAGCATTTTCCTTTTTCTTTATATCAAAATCAAATTGTTCATGCAAGAATCTGCCTTTACTTTTGTGGTAAGCTTTCGGACACCAAGCCCTCCAGTCTTGGTTCCAGTTCTTTTTGCTCCAAGAGGTTTTTTAATAGAAGTGGCTGCAGTATGAGGAGCTCTAGGTGATGCAGTAACTTCTGGAACTTCAGGCTTATCAGTTTGTTTAGGTGCTTCAGCAACCTTGACATCTGGAAATCCATTACTTTTCTGTGTTGATTGAGAAGCAACAGGTGATGAGGGTAACCCAGCATCTTCAGCAACACTTTTAGCAACCTCTTTTGAAAGAATTTGTCTGTATAAGTTAGCAGCTCTTGATGTATATTTCGCTTCTATTTTGCCACCATCAGTCCATCCATGCTGTTTGAAGAAAGCTTGTGCACGGTTGTTTCCCCCAAAATTCATCATCCTCAACTGTTCCGGAGTCCATGAATCTAAGTTTGTGGACCTGGGTGAAGAAATGGAATACAAATTCATTATTATCCTTGAGACCTTCTAAATTAAGACACAAAAATAGTTAATGGCTGAGTTGATGTAGTGGCACATGCATATATTAAGTGCCACTTCAGTTGACCCAAGGAAAAAAATAATTGATTTGAATGAACTGATTAAGTGTTGAGAGACTCAGGGTTTAGATAAAGCCTCATTAAGCTTTTATTAATCAAAAACTAAAATTTGAATTCTAAAGAATGGATCAGAGAAGAAAGGTGTATGCATTTAAATGTTGTTTCACCCTTGCAGGTGAAGAAGCTACTGCACAGAAACTAACAAAAATGGAAGTTCAACTAGACAAATAAATTGTATTTGTAACTTGATTTCTAAGTTCACTTTACCATCAACCAAACTTGAGTACTCGAACACTAGCGACCACCCCAAATACTGCCAATGCCTTCAACCAAAGACAACCAACCCTAGCCCTTCCTCTTTGTTGAGAATCGTCAACCACGGCTTGTCAGACCCTACCACTCGCCCACACTTTTTACCACAACTACTGTCACCTCTGGATCTAAAGGGCCCTCAAACACAGCCAACAAATTCAACATCACCCATCAATTACCATGCCCAATTCCTTCCTCCTCCAACCTTCTACCTCCTTCACCCACCTAGTGCCCTAACATTGGATGCAAATGATGAAAGGCGTGCCCGTGAAAATCAACACACAAATCCACAATGGTGACAAGAGTTGAGGATTAAATCAATAATGATTAGGGTAAGACTGAAGGTTAATATAGTACTTCTCAGAACTAGAATAAAGGAAGGTAATGTAAAAGTTGGATGTGGGAATAAGTGTCTTAAAAGGTAGAATATTATTACTGGGAGATGAACTTAGAGCAAGTTAATCAGCTCTTAGGACCAAAATGAGAGTAAGCGGGATCAATCTTAATTAATCCTTATAAACTGCCCTTCAAAGCATGTGTACTCCCATTAAAAAAAATTAAGTTAATAAATAAACGTCATCAAATTTCAATATATGCATATATAAACTAATAATATCAAGAATCGAGCCAATTCCAACGCTATCACAAGATCCACGATAAATAAAGATAGATACAACTCTTCCTCTTTTCTAGTTTTGCTTGATTTTCCTTTGATCTTTCTCGGGGGGGGGGGGGGGGGGGGGGTGTTCTTTGATCTTCTTTACATGTACTTTTCCCACTCTCTTTGGTTGTTTAGGATTAACAACGAAAAGAAAACTAATTCTATCATTTAGTTATAACATATTGCCACTACCAATTAATCGTTAAGTGGTTTCTAGGTCAAGAAATCGCCAAATACTTGGCCAAAAGATTAATTCAGAAATTGTACTGCTCTACAAGTGAGACGTGATGTAACGCTCTACATCCAAGTAGCTATGTAATGCTCAACTTCTAAGTAGCATAGTTATCAAAACGGTTATCATATAGTATAATCGGAAACCAAAATTTAAGATGCATGTATTGTAACGTATTATGTATCGTAAGATATGATGCAAAAATGTTATATAGATACAAAAGTACATATTATTTATTTAAGCATATAAAAGACATAAATAAGACTTATTCGACCAAGGAACACTTCCATTGATATATATGACTTGCTTAACACATATTGCACCATTTTTGGTATGTCATAAGATATGTGAGCACCATATTGATGAAGCTTAGATAAGACACATATCATGTATCGTATTGTATTTATCGTAAGATATTGATAATCACGCTAAGTAGAAATGTAATTTATAAATACAAAGAGCAACACATAATAATTGATTTATAACACATGATGTATCAGGTACCTTAAAAAAGGATAAAGGACCAAAAACTAAAGGCTCCCCAACTTGCAAACAATGACCCAAAGAAAACCCCATCAAGAGATGCGTGGTGGGATGCCTAAACCCAAAATGTAACAAACCATCCCTAATAAGCCTTTGGAAATAAAAAGCCTTTCACTCTTTCTGTACAACCCAAAATTTGGTAAAGGAAACAATTTGATCTTCCTTTTGGAAGAAACTTGGAAGCGACATCTCTAACCTGTCAAGAAAGCTTCCAAGCTTTCGAAAATGAAACCTAACTAACAAAAAAGAGAGACAGGGAATGAGGAAAGAAGCCCATATATAATTACCCAACAAACAAAGGAGGTGATAGGAACATTAAACAATGGGCTATCTTTACAAATGTAAAATAAGACAGGCTGGGCGATGGGGCTATCCTTACATGAGTGGAATTGAAATGGCAAAAAAATCAATGGTATAAGAGTGGGAGAGAATAAGAAATCAATCAACAAGAGAAGGAACAACTTCTGATACAGTAGTAAGTTCCCTGTGACCTTTGGAAGGTCAGTCCAATGCCACAATCTCGATTTAACCATTCTCAACGTATGATCAGAAGTTTTTTTAATCCCTTGAATATTTTACACCCCCTCCCCTTCCGAAATGTAAATGAAAAAGAACAAATCCGCGACATCTAGCTCAAAGCCATGCTCCCAACAAATACAGAATGCCTTGAAACTTGGTTAAGGGTTTCATGCCTAGGTTAACTCTAAATTCTGCAAACAAGATCAAAGATATGGCCTTCAAGGATCACCAAGATTTACCATCCAAATTTCCTATAATTCCAAGCAATCTACTAATTATATCATATTAAGACGCACTACAATGCAAACGGACAATAGCCCCAGATGGGAAGGGGGAAATCACCACAAAGAAAACTTGTCAAACTTTTTACACAATTAATCGATAAAAGAGAATGGTAACACCACTATTACCATTTTACATGCACTTAGAAATCATTTCATTTAAATATAGGAGTTCGTAGACAAAGGTAGGCATTTCACTAACATGAAAACCGATGATTAAAAGAACTTACACCTCTAAATGAACCTGCAATATTCCATCTTTAGCATTGAACAATTGTCATCATTCTTATCGGTGTAGAAGAGTTTGCATATCACCCAAAACCAAATTAATAGGGCTCAGATAAGTCACATGCCTCTTTGAGAGGTTGCCCCTAAGAAATATTATATTCATTTGAAGCACTCAAAGAAACAACTTAGAACTTAAAGAGTTCTAATGATTGGAAGGACTTAACCCATTGTAGATGTTGTAAAATCATGAATTAGCCATAGGATCAAACTTTTCACTAAGTAGGGAAAATCTATGATTATTTAAGTTTGGAGGGCACCAAAAAGAACAAACAACAAAGTGCCTAGGATACCCTTGCATGAGCTCTCAAGGCTACATACACTCGGTACGAGCTTATATAAGGGCAACACAGCAACAATGTTGAGATTGTAAGTTCTCTTGTAAGGCATCATTTTTGGGCACTAAAGGTGTGTTTAATAGCCCAAAACATCGTTTTCTAGGAAAAAATGACTAGGAAAATTACTTTACTAGGAAAAGATTTTCTAGTGTTTGATTGAACCCAAAAATTATACTAGAAAACATGTTTGTTGTGGGTATATTAGGAATTTCAGTGTTACAAACCAAGTCTTAAATCAGGTTTTATAATATATCAGTTTGAGATTTTTTTCTAACTTTTTTTCATATATATTTTCCATGCTTCCCTGGAAATAATTTTCTTAGGGGGAGGCCAGAAAAAAAAAGTCAATAAAATGAAGGAAAATCAAGCCGACCCATAAAATTGTTTTTTTCCTACTTATGTGGCTAACCAAACACCGAAAACGAAGTTTTACCTGGAAAAGGATGCGCCAACCAAATTTTACACGCTATGAAGCAGATCTTAAGCTTAAAAGTCTATAGAGATCGTGCAATATTCCATGTCATCAACTAGCAACAAACTCACAACTAAATACACCCCACATTCTCCATAAATGTCAAAACCATTTCTTTTCTCTTGGATCACTATAGGGTTGTGTTTGATGCAAAGAAAGAATGTGTGGAGAATCAAGACTCTGTTCGATATGGATTTCATTGAGTAAATTCTTAGGGAACAAAGAAGTGGGGTGCAAGGGCCTTTATCACAGTTTTAAGTTACGTAATTACCAAGTTCCAAGGAATTCAATTTGTAACCAAACAAAATATTTTGAATATGATTTCACCAAAACAATGCATTTTCTTCAAATCCATGGAATCCGCGTTCAATCAAACACAACTAAATATAAGGTTCAAAGAAAAGAAAGAGGGTAATCTCCATTGGTCAGATTATTTCCTTTGCAATCTCTCTAGCAAAGCAATCTTTCTTATTCCTCTCCCTCCAAGCTTTTTTTTTTTCCTTTGCCACACCCTACTAGTAAAGGTCTATCCTAATATCCTAAACTCCCAACAGGACTCCTGGGTAGCTTCCCCTATCCACAATTTTTGAGATCCCCTCATACATCCGTCAAGCATAAAGATGTGCGACCAGAATTCATCAATACCAAGAGATTAAATAAAAATGGTCATGGCAAGCTGGGGATTTCAATCAATCAAACAACCGAATCCAAAAATAATTATTTCTCCACCATGTTCCAAGATCACCTCATACACACATCAAAATGCACAAGAGATATGACCACAATTAATCAATACCGAGATCATAAATAAGAAAGGCAGTGGCAAGCCAAACAACTTAGTCCAAAATTGATTATTTCTCCTCTCAGATCGTTCCCCCAACATAGATCAAGCAAAACAACCATGTCACCTACGATCCATACCTAAAGATTCAAAATTTATTTAACAAAAACCTGATTCGCATAATACCCAAAAAAAAAAGTAAAGACAGGTGGTCGTCCTTGGTTGATGTATAGGGAGGATTAAGTTACCTGACGAAGCTGATGTGAACCCCAAGGCTACGATGAACAGCAGAGCAATCTATACAGAGGAAGATCCCATACGTAACAGACGCCCATGTCGGATTCTTCGCATTGCAATCGAAGCACATCTGAAAACACCACAATCAAATCGAATTATATGAAATTACATTCAGATCCGAGCACAAATCATCCAGATCTGATCTCAAAAAGAACAAATTTCAAACCTCTTAATAATACCTTGTTATCCGACTTGGCTTTGAGCTTCTTGAAGATAATGGTCTTGTCGGTGAAAGCGTCGGAAGCCATTAGATTAAACAGACGGAGAAAGATATGTGATCTAAGGGTTTGAATTCGTTCGTTCGTTCGCTCGCTAGGGCTTGGATTCGAAGAAGGTGATGAGTTACGAGGAGGAGGAAGGATGTATTCGATTCGAATGTGGAAAAAGAACGAACACACCACAACCCTCCTCAAAAGAACGAAACGATGTACGGATTAATTAATTAAGACGAAACGTAAAACCAACCGTGATTTTTGCAATGTCAAAATGGTAATAAATAAATAAATAAATAAATAAATGTTGGAATGTATGGGCCAGAAATTTTTGCGTTTTTACAATTTAAATTGTAATAATTATCTATTTAATTGTCAATTTTAATAAGTTTGATATTAATGAAATGTATTATTGAAGATTTTTCTAATAAAACAAATGTTCTATACAAATACTTTAAGTTTTCAAAATATGTATTTAAAAAAACTCTAATGCATTTCACGTCATAATTTTCAATATTATGATACAGACATCTTAAAGCGCATTCAAATAAAGACCTTCAACATATTTTGGACAATCAAAGTCTGTGGAGAACTCACTATAGCTTTTAAAATATATAATATTTAAAAACTGGCAGCGACGGAGTCAAAAAATTTGTTGAAGGAAGACAGAGTGATGAATCGTAGTTAATTAAAGTATGCCCTGTGCCTATATAATTTTATTTTTACAAAATATTTTGTACTAAGCACCTATTTTACTATCCCCATTTTGGCTCTGAATCAGTATTGAAGTGTAAGCTTATTTTAAGGTAAATATATATATTATAAATTTTAAAGTTAGACACAGTTAAATTTGAATCAGTTGGGGACAAAATTTAAACGCCAATAATGAGTTCTCCTCCAATCTTTGAATTCACCAAAATATGAAGTTTATAGTTTTTGTTTAAATGTGCTTTAAGATACTCGACTCATTTTTTCTGATATGATCGCCCCGTTTCGTTGTTTTGTAATATATTAAAAACGTGAAATACTTTATATATTTTTTAATTATAGAATATATATATTTTTATTTTAGCGCTCGTGTTGATCATTGATTTTGTTGGAAAAATCTTTTAAAATGCATTTCAATGATATTAGCTTTACCAAAATCTGATAACGATGTAGATTGTTATGATAATTTTCATTTTCCTAAAAGCAAAACACAATATTTTCTCACTTCGCCACATGTACATTTCACAATTTTTTTTCAAAAGTTTTTCATTATTTTTGTCCTTCTACATGTTTTATATTTACAAATATGTCATAATGGGAAATGACTCAACCTTCAAATCTATATTACAAATTCAGAGTAGTTTTTACCATTCATTGCTGACTATGACAAAGTCAAATCGAAATAATTAGAGATAAAATATGGTTATGATTAAAAGTTCATAAATGTATTAAATTTGACTTTTTCTTAGTCAGCAGTGAATAATAAAACACCACACTGAATTGTAATATATATTAATGATAATATAATAATTAATTATATTAACATAATTTTTTTAATTTAAACAATTTATAAATATATACAAAATATCAATTGCTAAACAAAACTCCATCAAACCTATAAGGGGAGGAAAATGGATTCAACTAGCAACTTTGTAGGAGCAAAAAATATCAGTATATGGGGGACAAATCAAATTGGTGTATAAAGTTAAGAGGCAAAACTTAACTTCAAATGTAAAATTATATATTTACAAAAAAAAAATAGCTACTTATGATTTTTTTCTATCAAAAAATAGTTAATTATCCCCAACATTAATCACTACTGCAGTGTACCCCAGGACGATCGACGTCACAGAGAACAAGTGCCCCCACTTGACCCCTTAGATTCATGCCTAGGGAAAGAGTGGGGCGAGATGGCATTGTTAGTGTCGCATGATCGACAAATTGAAAAAAAAAATATATATATATATATAAATCAAAAGTCAGTGAAGGCGAGTGCCCCCACTAGATCTGTGCCTGAAAACATTGTTTGACTTAATCACACGACCCATTTTCTATCGAACTGCACGGTTAATGTGAATAATAAAACACCACACTGAATTGTAATATATATTAATGATAATATAATAATTAATTATATTAACATCATTTTTTTTAATTTAAAAAATTTATAAATATATACAAAACATCAATTGCTAAACAAAACTCCATCAAACCTATAAGGGGAGGAAAATGGATCCAACTAGCTACTTTGTAGAAGCAAAAAATATCAGTATATAGGGGACAATCAAATTGGTGTATAAAGTTAAGGGGCAAAACTTAATTTCAAATGTAAAATTATATATTTACAAAAAAAAAAAATTTGGCTACTTATGATTTTTTTCTATCAAAAAATAGCTAATTATCCCCAACATTAATCACTAATGCAGTGTACCCCAGGACGATCGGCGTCACAGAGAACAAGTGCCCCCACTTGACCCCTTAGATTCATGCCTAGGGAAGGAGTGGGGCGAGATGGCATTGTCGGCGTCGCATGATCGATAAATCGAAAAAAAAAAAACTATATATAGCCTGTAAATCAAAAGTCAGTGGAGGTGAGTGTCCCCACTAGATATGTGCCTGTAAACATTGTTTGACTTAATCACACGACCCATTTTCTATCGAACAACACGGTTAATGTACTATATATATTCACACAAGTCATTTATAGCTTTGTTGGATGGTTAAGATTGTAATGGTTTAACCTCGTGTCTTGAATTCTATAGTCACCCACACCGCGTTCACATTTCCAAAATAATAATAATAATAAAATATTCACACAACGTACTATGGATTTGGTAGGTCCTCTTTTAAGTATTGTTTAGTTAACTTATCATTCAAGACTTGTCACGGGCAGAAAAATAGAGGTTAGGTGTATCACCAAACTCTTCTCTTCTATTATCTTCTCTCATCTTCACTTCACATGTATCAGTGCATGCTTGTCCAGTCTACTAGTCTAGAATTCGTGAACCAAAGACAAGGATGGTGCATCAGATTTTCCCGCTTTTCACTCAAATCTGGATGCCATGTGGTCAAACTAATTGCCACCATCTTTTGCCGGGTTTGAAGAATTCTGAGTAATGGGCTTGTGCATATATGCTTTGGATGTCTAATAAATTTCGGAAGTTGTAGTGTTACAAAATTCGATTTTTTCATTTTTTATTGTGTTATAATAAGGGGCATCATACAAATTCCTGTTGCAAAATATGGGATACTTAATCATAAAATTTTATTATTGAAAACCATAGAATTCCAAGCAAACTAGTTAATTTCTACTATTAGTTAGATCAATGGCAATGGAAATGGAATGGGCCTAGGCCTAATTTGCGTCCCTGGAGCCAGAGCTAAATTTCGAAGGATTCAAATCAAAGCTTAGTTATACAGCAACAACTTAGAGCAGCCTATGGCTGTTCACCAAGCCACCTCTATCCGGTGGCCTTGGCGGCTCTGTTCAGATCTGGTCTCCGCTGAACTAAAAGTGAGTGACTTTGAAGTCCACAATGAATACATGTGCTTTGTATTTGCGCAGGAGACTCATTGCTCTCCCTAATGAAGTTCATTTGCACATAGATTAGCCTCTTGTGATTATAGTCGATCTTATACCAGCTTGGTAGTAGGTTTGTGGCGGATGGAATTACAAATCCAGAGTTCAAACTTTGCCAACGGCTTTTAGGGTGGGAGGGGTTTAGGAAGAAAAAAAAAAGTAATAGTAGGTTTTCTAGGCACCATCATTAGTTGCATCCTTATATGTTCAGAAAATTGTTGGCCATGAGATACAGGCCCAAAGCATACTTGGGCTTTGAGGAGCCTATATTGAATAGAAAAAAAAAAACGCATTGATGCCTGTGCTAGGAATCAATACTTGAGACTCATGATGCAAATTTGCAAATTAGCCAGAGACTTAACAACTGAGATGGAATAGAAAACTGCAAAAACAGAAATTATAAGCTAAAGCCTCATAGAAAATTCCATTAAATAAGAAAGAAAGTTAATCATATACCATCATTGCATCTTCAGTTTAAGCCCTTAAGACAATTCATTTTGTAACATTGCCAATGAGTATCTACTTGAGAAATCATTTAACTAACAAGAAAGATATACAATTTAGGAACAAACTTGAATAAGCTAACCTAACTAGCTAGTTGATGGTCCTTCGATTGACCAAATGTTTGGTTGAGTTGGATTTGGATAACACTCCAACATCCAAATATGGCCATTTGCAACATTCTTGTCGCATATATAATGACACATCAAATAGTCTTTCAATCGAGGTCATACACATGGCACAAATCATCTTTCACAAGGAATATACCGTTCAAATCAAATGTGAATAATGAGTCCAATCACTAAAGCCCCAAAAAACATTTAATAATGGACCACAATCACTTTAAGGGTCCAAATCTCATACCCTACGAATTTCTCCCTCATAAGATAGAGACATTACGAAAGAAATAAGTTATTGCGGGAATATATCACCCAAGGGCGTATCTCAATGAAGGAAGAGATTGCCGTGAGAAATGACTCCCTTCATTGAGCCAAACATGTTTAAGTCACACACATAATTAATTGCTCTTATTACATACGGTAAAGAAGAGAGAAGAGACACCCAGTAGGAAAAACACTACATTTTTACATTGTCCTTGTTCATTTTTCTCTTCAATTAACTAACTTAAACATCAAAGTGGCTTCGACCACCAAACAAGTGGTATTTGACAATTTAACTTTGTTTGCGGGTCAAATCTTGAGAATAACAAATTTGAACGCATTAATATGTAGAATTGCCATCGAAGGAAAATATTTGTAGCACAAAAGTTACACTTTCATAATACAAATGTGTAATGAGCATATGTGGATGTAAAATGCTCAAATTTTGTGGTACCATAACCAGACATAGACTTCTCCAACAAAGATGGACACTCCTTGTTTATCAAATATTTTTTGATAGCCCAAGTTTCCATGTTTTCTGATAAGTTGTTTTCAAGAAAAAACGAAGTCAAGTTGTTGAGTGGAATCAGGCAAAATGGTACATGAGCAGTAAGTAAGAAAACCAGTTTTTGCATGAATCACCATCAAATTTGTGGCTATTTGATGTTAAGGTCCACCATGTGTGTCTGAACTCTGAACATATATTGATGTTCACAGAACAAGTTTATAAGACGTGATGTTATTGGTCTCCCTAAAACTGTTTGCCCATTTCTGGTAGTATATACATTTTTTATTTCACCAAATTGGGTGTATTTTTTTTTTCTCTATCAGTTCCGCCATGTCAGGGAAGATTTTGTATTGTTTATAAATATTACTGAGGCTAATGAATAAGTTTTGCAATTAGATTATGCAACGAAGATATGTGATATTGTGGAAAGATTTTGTTTTATAATCTCTAGATACACATAAATACTTTGAGAATCTCGTAATTTTTTTTAAGATCATGTCATGTCACCCTAATTGCAAAATCTTATTGTAAAAATTTGATTTTCTAATATTTTGTATAAACATATGTTTATCCCCGACCACCCTACCACATATAGTCGATAAAGATTTGCTTCCATTGATGTAGAGAAGTGAAAAAATCACTACACATACATTGATTTTAAAAAATATTTCGCTATATATAGAAAAAATATAAAAAATTTGATTGTAATTTTTAAGTTATCAATACAATTTAAATATTTTAAACTACTACATGTTATATAAGGAGTCTTACATAGTTCATAATGTCATACAAATTATATATTGTATAATAATCATTTATATATAACCAAATTTTACTAATAAACTAAAATTATAATAAATCAAAATATACAACAAAAATTAAAATTAATATATAAAAAATTAAATATTTCATATTTTGAAAGAAATTTTGATAACTCAAAAAAAATAAAAATATATGCAGTAAAATTTTGATATTTATCGAAACAGCACATTCATTGAGCACAAGTGATCCCACCCAGCAAACACGATCATTGCACACCTTTAAAACATCTGCAATGCTCTACTATTAAATTAAATAGTTGGACGGTTCATAATTGAATCCACACAAGAGGAGGAATTTGTGATGAGATGTGGTTAGGGTTCTCCCAATGGTGATAAGGTAGGGACGTAGGAGTGAATTGTGGCTATGGCAGTGAGCGAGAGAGAGAGAGAGAGGTGATATTGCTTGGACGAAAGGGATAGGTCGACTGGATAAGGGCAGGGGTGGCGGACACGTGAACGATTGGGACACTCACGGAGGGAAGGGAATCTTTAGGTTAGGGGTGGGTAATGTATAGTTCTCTTATAGCGGCATTTCCAGTGTCAATGCAAATTTTCATCGGATCATATGATCATGCAAAATAATCTGGATAAGATGAAGAAATTTTTTTTGATATGGGTGTGGTGTTTGCCACGAGAATTTTAATGCCAAAGTTAAAATAGTGTATCTCAGAAAATCATTTATTTATCTATGTTGTTATAGAGAATTGAAATTCATAAAAATGTTACTTAAAAATGACTTTACGTTTAGCTATTTAAAAAAGTAGAGGAAGCCAACTTTTCATGTATAAGTGAGACACATGACAGGTGAGAGCAATTGATGGTTGTAACTTCTCACTAATGGTTATAACTTTTCATAGATTATTGTAACTTTCGTCTATGGTTATAATTTCTCGTTGATGGTAATAACTTTTCGTTTGAAAGACATTTTCAGCAGGTTCGTGGGCTCAATTGAATACGGTGATTCGTGCCAAACATTATTTATCTTATGACAAAAGAATGTTTTGATGAATTGTATTGGACTCAGACTTGGACTTTCTGTATTTGTGTTCAATTTGAATTGTATATCTTTAGTCGATAATTCTCAAAGTTCACTTAGATTTTTTGAACTTTCGTACCTTGTATATATTTTTGCTCCCACTTATACCATCTTGTATATATTTTTTGGTACTGTTGGATTTAGAGTTTTGGGTTTTTTTTTAAGTTAATACAATAGAGCAATGGATTTTTACCCCCTTTTAAACCCTTTTTTGAAAAGTGTGTTTAAAAGGGGGCGCTCCTAAGCAAGAAAACCTGGCTGGCTTCTAGGCCAGCTAGAATTTTTAAATACAATATGGTTGGTATCGGTCAGGTTAGGACGTCCCCATTAGTCACACAACACGTATAATAATTTAGTTTTCTTATTTAAATAGTAAAACAATGATGGATCCGATTCTGAAATAGTATAATACGGTTTAATTTTACGATAAATTCTGAACTGCACCTACTTTTGTTCTCCTCCGAGTCCCAGCCGTCAAAATGGAAACAAGCAAATTACGCAACATGATCGAAAGCAAAGCAAACCATACCACGTGACTTGTGTGGAGTTGCGCGTGTGTGGGTTATTTCACGTGTGTTTCTTTTTTTTTCCAAACGCTTAAAATGTGGTGGACACGTAGCACAATAAACGTGTGTTTCTTTCTTTTTCCAAACACTTAAATTTTCCTCGCCAATTAGAATTCTCCCTTTCTATCTTCTTTCAATTTCTGTCTGTAGTCTCAGCTACTCGGAGTCTGTCGACGCCATTTAAAGGTGGAACAGAAATCATAGGGAGCAATGGGTGGTGCACACCCCTCGAGATAAGTCAAAATATTTCGAAATGCGCAATATCACTTATCTTGAGGGACCCTCGCCCCATCATCATCAAGACAAGCAACGTTGCGCATTTCGAAACAGTTTCACGCTTATGTCGAGGGGACGGGTACTTCCTTACCCTCGCTCACTCCCTCGCTCCATAGAATTTCTGAAAAAATTACCACGAAAACGTCAAAATCATCTACATGTAGAGTCAACGGGGCCGAAAGACGTGTGAACCATGAGCTATGGATGCCAAACTAAATTGAATAATGCTAGGAAATCATATTTTTGTAAACATGTTTGACAACCATGATGACATATCATGATATCGTAAGAATGATAAAATCTTCAAAAATTTTATGTGTATTTCAAAGTTGTAAAAATTTCACTCTAACGATGTCACATCATCCTGATTGCAAAACATATTTACAAAACATGATTTTCTAACCTCACTCAACTAAATTAAGGTAGTGTGAAACCACGATAGAATGTGCATGGGTAACTAGTTGAAGCTTACTAGCATTTTTTTATTTTTTATTTTTTATTTTTACTCTTAACCACAATAAATCTAGAATTTGGAACTAGTCAACATATCGTGCAAAGGTGCATGCACGAAAGTAAATATGAGGATGAAATGTATGCCTAAGCGGGACCCACCATTGCCACAAGGCTATGAACATAATCATCAATGTAGTGTAGGTCCAACATAATCATATTTATATTTTTGGCACATGATGGGTGCTGGTTCATGAACATATTCAAAATCAAAGCATATAGAACAAAAAAATATTAGGACAGGATTGAAAGTGAAATAAATTTTAATCTACACATGATAATTATGTGATACCTAGCTACCAGCAGGCTATGAATGTTTTATCACCAAGAAAAAGGCACACATCCTGAAGGAGATGGACGATCCCCTCGCTGGGTTCTCCGCACATTTCCTATAGTTAGGCAAACCTTATCACCAAACAATGATAATGATTCAAAAATTTTAGGGGTCGAGAGAGGGAACGAGGGAAATGAGCGAGTGATGGGTGGACGGTTACCACCCATGTCTTGCTCCCTTCCCCACAGCTCGATGATGATTAATCACCAAAACTAAAGTTCAAGCACCAAATGTTGTTGACTCGATAGAGGTGTAACCGATGGAATCACACATCAAATTTAAATTCGATTGGCAACATGGGGTCAGAAGGGTAAAGGGTTAAATTCGATGTTGCTATTACAGCAGTTTGTGTATTTATCCACGGAAATTACGATAAATAATCAAATTTTATTTGTTTATCTGTTTGTGAGGATAATTAAATTATCAAACCTAACAGACGAAAATAAACAATTATTTGAGCAACACTCTACCAAGCCAATAGCAACAACAGGAGAGACAGATGCAATAGATTCAACATCGCCAAGGAGAGCTCGAACATTATGTGATTACAAAACAATTTACTAATGACATTTGTATTAGTTTTCGTGTTTACGTATATTTTATTTTTTTCAAAATTTTGGATCTTCAGTTGGAGTAATTGATTGTTTATTTTCCAATCGAGCAAAAAAAATTTATTGGATCCAATATCATTAAACAACTTCAAAACGCACTTTGACACAATAAAATTTAAATATTAGTGAGCTTTATCACATGGTAATGTGCCAAGGGACCCAAAATGTGTTGTCTTTATCACGTAGTAATGTGCCAGGGACCCAAAATGTGTTGTTTTCATGTCAAGCATCGAGCAAAACGTGTCATTTCATTTCTCTTATTTATTTATTTATATATTTAATTGAAATTGGATAAGCCGGGAAACCAATCTCTAGTTTAGGTTATTGCTTTGTGATGCATGCGTGACTTTGTTTGTTTAGTTTAATGTCTTTTCTAGATTTTTTAGGATTATCTAACTAAAACTGATATTTAAAAAAAAAAAAAATTATGAACGAAAGGCTATGATTTGACTATGGTAAGAATCGTTAGTCTGAACTCTCGCGGTTTTTATTTTTGGTTAAGAGGTAGTTGTAGCCAAAGAATAATTTATCGAAATAAGAACCTTATTCTTACATGTAATCAAGGATTGTGATTTTGTTTTTCGAGTTAATTTTAGTCTCCTGATTTTAAGAAATATTTCGATGTGTAAAAAAAAATGTAAAAATGTTAAGAATATATGAAATATGTGAAAAAACAAATAATATGAAAGTAAATAAATGTATTAAACGCATTACATGAAATCAAAATACATATAATTAAAAAATCAATGAATAATTTTAAAAATTAATATATATAAAAAAGTGATCATTCGAAAATTAGATGTTAGTTTCAAGAATAAATAGATTATTATAATAAATGATAATTAGAAGAAAAAATTACAAAAAAATACTAAAATTTACGAAAAAAATCTTAAATTTTTTTTTCCAAAAATGTCATTTTTTCTTTTTGTAATTTTAAAAATGAAATTTTCGGTGAAATTTACAAAATTACAATCCTTGCATGGAACCACAATATTCATTCATTGAAATTTGTTCCATTAAAAAAAAATCGCCAAAATCGAGCCAGATTTACTCTTTAAAAACAAAAATTCTAAATGGCCTGGGTTTCCAGCCTGGGGGGGGCGAATTTACACCTTTGTCCCCCCTCTTTAACAACTTTTTTGAAAAAAGTGTTTAAAAATGAGGAGGCAAAAGTGTAAATTCACCCACCCAGACAATCAACCCAAGCCAATTAGAAAAGCTCCTTTAAAAATATAATAGTCGTAAAATGCATGTGTGTCTTAGATTCTATCTTTGACTTCTTAGGCATGCATGTCCTTTTCCAATTTCAAATTAAAGTCAATTCTTGTGTGATTACATGGTAATTCCATATTCATCCACGACCTTGTGTTTAGTCTTGAAAAATGATTGGTGCATTGAAATTAATTCGGAAAACGAAATCACAATCTTGGGTTATAATTCCATTGGAATGTACAAAGTTATGACAAGTTAATCAAATTAATTTTATTAAATAATTAAAATTAATTTTTTAATCATCATTAATTATATTATTAAAAGTTTATCAAACATTAGCAAGATGATTTGATTAACTTGTCAGTAATGATGGGTACTTTATAAAAAATTGAATTTGTGGATAAATATTAAAACATATTCTTTATTTGTCTTCAAATTGCATGGATGATCTCAGTCATATTTGATAAAATCTACATTACTAAAATTGATACTGGCAAATCATTTGAGAATTTCATTAAGTAATCATCATTTGCTACATTCAGACATATACTGAATAAAAACAATTAAATTGTTTATTTTTAAAAAAGGGGAAAAAATAAAATAAGAACACAATCAACTTTATTAAAATAAATAAAAAAAACTCGCCCAAACCCTACCCAACCATTAATTTGGACGTTTCTCTAGAGTCTAGGCGGCAGCCTAGGTCGTTTTTAAAACATTGATTGTTACTAGTGTATCAGCCGTGTCATTGACACGACCATACATTTTTCGCATAGGATGTATCCGTGTTGTTGGTCTTTTTTGGGTTTGTTTACACTTCTACCGTTTTTATAGATAGTGTTTATGGCTGTGTTTTAATGAAAATAGGTAAAAAGTGTAAAAAAAAAAAAATACTAGCAAACATAGCCGACTAGAGTTACTCTTTTTATGATTTTAGTCTCATCCCTAGTGTAAGGATCGACTGTTTCAACATTAAGTCATGAATGGTCTCTGCGATTATAAAGAGGTTAGGCCTCATAAATAGTGAAGTTGTAAATACCTTATAATCAATGAAATGACAAAAATACCCCTTGTCATTCAGTGTCATTGTGTGGTTATAAAGTGATTAGTAATGGGTTTAAAAGTGATATCAATGTAATAATTAATTTTAAAAAAAACAACCAAACCTCTAAGCAAAACCATATGAGCCGTAATACTAAGGCAGGCTATATAAGCCAGAAGTGGTTTTTGGGTCAATGCAATCACATTTGTATGCTTTTCTGATCAACTTTTTATATAGTTTCCTTCAACACACTATTTGTTATTAAGCATAGGGGGGGGAGCCGTCCATTCTCCCAAGATGCTCGTTTGAATATTTGGGATTTGTGTGTTCAAAATTCAAGTACGCATCCCAAGAAAGATGAATGACTCTCTCCCCACATGTGGAGTCCCTCGCTGTCTTCCTCGACAGTTAGACGGGTTCATTAAGGATATATAGCAAAAAAATTATATTATTTGAAAAGTGACATCATAAAAGGGTTCATTTAAGAATTTTTCAAGTGATTTTAGTCTTATATATAATTGCAAAATAAATTGATTGACCTCTCTTTTTTATATTTAAAAACCACTTTTTTTCACTAATATGTGAACACGAGTAAGTATATGCAGTAAGTCAGGGAACACACCCATTTTTAGCAAGGTTTTATTTTTTTTATACTTTTACTTATTAATTTTAAAACACAATCATAAACATCATTTATAAAAAAGTAGAAATATAAAATACTTAAAACTTGAACAAAAAATGATCGTATTCCCTGACTACTTAGAATTGTTGATGTGAATACAAAGTTGATCTCATCTTATACACAAATTTTCAATTCTCGCAAATTTTTCCACTGATAACATTCTTTAATTTTCAACCCGATTTGAAATCGAAGATGCTCTTACACAAATTAAAACACTTAGTAGGTGAAAAAAATAAAATAAAATTGAAAGAACAGTTGGTTAATCACATTATTAAGTAGCTAAATATGGTAGGTGGACACAGTGCACTATCATTATTGAATAATAAATACTGAAAACAACACAACATAAAATAATAAAGATGAGCATAAATACAATGGTTTAAGCACAAAAAATGTGTTGTTCTCACGCCAAGCACATCAAGCAAAACGTGCTTTCGCGCATTACTACCACTCTTGCATTCTTTAATTATTATAAATTTCTTTATATATATATATATATATTCCAAATGCAATAAGCGACGGAAAAACCAATAAGTGATCGAGCTTAACATTTTCTTCTGGTGTGATGTAAGCGTCTCCCTTCGTCCACTCTTTCGTTTTGTTTTAATTTGTTATGGAGTCATATACATTCAAAAAAATCTACTCAGCTTGGTCTTTATGCTTGATTAGTGTTTGGGGAAGATATTCAGTACGTGATTGCCAACTCTATGACATTCTCCGTGAATTTGAAAAAAATTGAGAGAAGGATAGAGTTGACAATCACATGCACCACACCCTCTCCAAGCACTAGTCAATGCTCTATCCTCACGCTACGTAGAAAGGTTCTGCATTCCGAGAACAATTTCAAATAATGAGATTTTTTATTTATTTTAAATTGAGTCAAACATTTGATTGTGGTAAAATCATGTATCAATTAATTATTTTAACTTAAACAACACGTAGATGAAAAAGGTGAACATTTTAAATTTAATCACATACAATATCATTTTTTTAATATAAAGATTTGAGGATCCTTCAAACCCCTTTTCGCTCTTCAAATATCTGAAATAAAATATAGTATGGATCACAATATTTTTAAAACATTATTTAATTTTAATTTTTTTCTTCTTCTTTTTAAGCATGTTTAAATTTAGGAAATGTGAGACATTTCTTGCATTTGCTTAGCCTTCTTGTCTTTAGTTTTGAATTTAAGTTTAAATCACAATTAAATAATTTTTGTAGTGGTCGAGTCTAATAATTAGAGGATAAGACATTGTTTGCATTTTTCTATTCAGTAATGGCCTTCCATGATGAGATAACTAGCACTATGAATTAATAAAGTATTTGATAAATAATTAGATAAATAAATATAAGTGTGTGTTTGGTTAAAATTTAAGAAGTCGTCAACATCTAAAATTTTAATTAATGATACGTACAAAGCTCTCGTGAACATGAGAATGATATTAATTGAGAGAAGGAGTGTGTATTCTGTCTCTATGGAAATTCAATTTTCACCATTAATCGAAAAAAAAACGATAGATTCAGCTAAATCGCTTGACTGAAATTTAGCTGACCGATTAGGTTTTGTTTTGTTCGATTTTTAATAGAATTAGAAAACTAATAATTCATTAAAATTTTCTTGATTTTCAAACCGTTTCTTCTTGAAATATTTTTTTTTAATAATTTTTTTATCCTTTGACTTCTCTCACCTAAAATATCATTGACAGTGTTTAAATATTGAACCTGTAATTTCATCCATCACAAATCTATTACTGAGCTAAGTATCTCATTAACTTATTTTTTAAACAATAGGAATTCTAAATGTCTGAGGAAACGGGCGAGGAACGAGACGTGGCGGGGTGAGTCCCGTCCCTCGCCCGTTTCCTCGACATTTAGAAGCGCTCTTTAAACAATATCTTGCAAGGCTTGCAGGTGATTATTGCTAATTAGCCATAAGAAAAATAAAAAATAAAAATAAGAAAGTGAGTAATGGGCAAGAGCGATTCTATGTGTCGAGGGAAAGGGCGAGGAAACCAGCGAGGTAAACGAGGTGGCGGGGGGTGAATCGTTCACCCCCCTCGAGATGCGCGCGCGGAACACATCTCGAGGGGGGTGAACGGTTCACCCCCCGCCACCTCGTTTACCTCGCTGGTTTCCTCGCTCTTTCCCTCGACATTTAGAATTTCGCAATGGGCAAACGTAGTTTCCAGGATCGCGGTTAGTATGTCCAACCAAATAAACCATTGATACTTCGTAGAAGTCGGCTATACCCTTTTGATGGTAGTTAAGATAAAAACAGCTCGTGTTGTTGTAGTTTAGACTGCGTGACCACTCCTTCTCTCTCACCGATCTTATCATCTCTTCTCAGACTCAAAGTGGCAACCAAACGAATCTCTCTTTTCCAATCAATACCTTAGATAGATTTGATTTTCCAATCAATATCCAAACTTCATTTCTGATGACGGAATATCGGGTGCCGACAATGAATCTTTGGACAGACGATAACGCATCAATGATGGATGCATTCATGGCATCATCCGAATTCGGATGGCCACCATCTTCCTCCACCACCACATCAACCACCACCACTGTCACTGATCCTTCTTCCTCCACCGCAGCAAAACCCCCTTTACCACCACCACCACCACCACCATCTCTTCAATTCCAATCCCAATCACAAGATCCTCCCTCTTTCTTGAACCAAGAAACCCTCCAACAACGTCTCCAAACCCTAATCGAAGGCGCACGTGAGAGCTGCTGGACATACGCTATATTCTGGCAATCTTCATTGGATCAGGACACGGACGCTTCTCTTCTTGGTTGGGGAGATGGTTATTACAAAGGAGGAGAAGAAAAGGCATCTAAACGAACTCCTTGTTCTGTTGCTGAACAGGCACATCGAAAGAAGGTTCTTCGCGAACTAAACGCTTTGATCTCTGGTGTTCCTCCTTCTTCATCTGACGACCTTAACGATGGCGTGGATGAAGAGGTCACTGATACTGAATGGTTCTTCTTGGTTTCAATGACTCAATCCTTTGTTAACAACTCCGGTTTGCCTGGTCAGGCCTTCTTTGGTCCTACGTCCAGCTCCATTTGGATCGCTGGGCCGGATCGTCTTGCTAATTGTTCTTGTCAACGAGCCAGACAGGCTCAAGAGTTTGGTTTGGCGACCATGGTTTGTATACCTGTTGCTGCTGGAGTTGTTGAATTGGGTTCGACTGAGGTCATATTTCAAAGCTCAGATTTGTTGAACAAAGTTAGGGTTTTGTTCAATTTCAACAATCCTGATTTTGGTTCCTGGCCAATCAGTTCCAATTCAGATCAGCATGATAGCTCTAGTGATCCTTCTCTTTTATGGCTCTCCGATCCGTCTGGACCTCCTCCACCTCAGCCTCAGCCTCAGCCTCAACCTCAGCCTCAGGCAGAAAATCATCATCATTATCATCATCATAATGTTAAGGACAACAACAGTAACAACCATTGTGCTCCAGCAATTGTTCGGGAGAATTCGAATTCCACGTCAATTTCCGGGGGTTCAAAAGCTGTTCAGTTTGATAACCCTAGTTCGAGTAGCTTGACTGAGAACCCGGCTAGTTCAATTGTTCAAATGTCTCAGCAGAGTCAGCAGCAAACCCCAAGTTTTTTCACTAGAGAATTGAATTTCTCTGAATCGGGATTCGATGGAAGTAGCATGAAAAGTGGGAGTGCACAATCTTGCAAACCTGAGTCCGGTGAAATATTGAGTTTTAGTGAATCTAAGAGGAATTCTAGTGGTAATGGTTTGTTTTCGAACACTTCTTCACCGTTTATGGTGGATGAAAGCAAGAAGAATAAGAGATCAGCCACTTCGAGAGGTAGTAATGATGAGGGGATGTTATCGTTTACTTCTCGTACAGTTTTGCCATCTTCTGGTGTGGTGAAATCGAATGGTGGAGTGGATTCAGATCACTCTGATCTTGAAGCTTCTGTTCGAGAAGCTGAGAGTAGTAGAGTAGTTGATCCAGAGAAGAGGCCTAGGAAGCGAGGAAGGAAACCTGCAAATGGTCGTGAAGAGCCATTGAACCATGTCGAGGCAGAGAGACAGAGGCGCGAGAAGCTCAATCAGAGGTTCTATGCTCTAAGGGCAGTAGTTCCAAATGTCTCCAAGATGGATAAAGCTTCCCTTCTTGGTGATGCCATTTCTTACATTACTGATTTGAAATCCAAGTTACAGACCACGGAGTCCGATAAGGATGAATTGCAATCCCAATTGGATGTTTTGAAGAAGGAATTGGCGAGCAAAGATTTTCGGTCCAATGGATCAGCAGCTCAACCATCACTGCGGTCTGATCTAAATTCATCAAATAATCATGGAGGCAAGGTGTTGGATATGGATATTGATGTGAAAATCCTTGGTTGGGAAGCCATGATAAGAATTCAGAGCAGTAAGAGGAACCACCCAGCTGCCAGGTTGATGGCAGCTTTAAGGGAGCTTGATCTCGATGTGCATTACGCTAGTGTTTCAGTGGTTAAAGATTTAATGATCCAACAAGCGACAGTCAAGATGTCCTCCAGAATCTACACTCAAGAGCAGCTTAAACTTGCTCTATCTTCGAAAGTGGCTGACCTACGGTGAACACTAGGAATACTTGGTGGTTACCTAGCTAGACATGGTGTCGTTTTAAAACCCTGGCAAGTAAGGTCTCTAATATACATAAAATGAAATCTAGTTTCTACTTTAGAAACTATGGTATACATGGTAGAGTTTGCAGAGCTGAATTAAGAAGGCGCGTCTTCATGCAGCAATGGCTCTAATCGAATGCGGTATTGCCAGAACGACCCCTTTTTTGTTGTACTTCTGTTTCTCTGTGTGTATATATAGATGCAAACTTGTTTGAATTATGGTGCATAAGTTTCGAAGCTTAGCCGATACTAGTTTGTAATTTATGTCGATTGTTAAGAGCAACAAGCTGTAGGGGCATCTTGTTTGTCCATGCATGCCTTGTTTTGGACTAATTTCATCAAAAGATTAGAATTTTGTGTTGGCTGCAGCATAATTACCCTATTCTAACTTCCATCTTATTATACATGCCCTGGGTTCATTCTCTTTCAAATAACGCCAATCTCGTTTGAATTTGTCAACTGAGTAGTTGGTTTCTTACATGAACCATCGATCATGCACGTATGCTCTATAACCCCTTTACATTTCTATTTATTGCTTAAATTTGATTGATAAAGAGTGAATCATATTTATGGTTTCTACACAAAAGGGGCAATGTGCCCAAATCCTCTATGTATTCTTGGGCATGATCTACTGCAAGTCTGTATAAACAAATACTTTATGTCAGCGTATGGTTCTTTGAACTTGCAACTCCAATTCTGGTTTTCATTTGTCAGTGGATGAACCTTTATTTGCAAACCACATAAATCTCTTTTAATGGGTGTGTTTTTGCTGCTTGTTTTGAAATTTGTGAAGATTCTAAAGAAGAAATCATAGAAATATTAACAGGAGAAAGATGTGCACTTTACACATTTGTGAAAATATAAAAAAGTGATTCTTTCTGCAAAGCTAGGAAACAAGAAGATCATATGGTATCTAATTTTGGTGGGGAGGCACAAGACAAAAAAAACATAAATAGGGAAAATCTCTTTTGTTTTCTTTACAGATTGGATTCATCGAATGTGGTTAAACATTACAGAGATGAGGTAGGGCTGGCCTACGTTGTTCCTTTCCTTCTTTCTTTTCCCTCTTTAGTTAGATAATATATCATGGCATGCTATGCACTGCTTAAGCAATTCTTTCCAACCATCATGGCGATTGAAACTTATGCTTCACAGACTGGTTGCTAAAAGGGGTTTGGTGGGGTTTGTTCTGGTTGACTAGTTTGGCCTGTCGGCACGCAGCACCCATAATTCAAATTTAATTTGTTTAATCATCAAGTTATACTAATTTTGTATATTTTATTAAAATTCAAGTGGGGACTGTACTTTTTTATTTGGAAAGCGAGACAGATCTCGAATCTAGGAGGTGAAGATAAATCCACACAGCCCTAACCACTTGACCATAACACCATTGGCGTAGGGACTGTACTTGATCCAAGTTGTAGCACGAAAAGAACAATAAATCTACAATTATAAGAGTATCCACAGTAAGCAGGGATTGGGTGTGTAAATTTACACACTGGATAAGTTGCAGAGAATTTGCAAGTAGCCTCGTCAAGCAAAAAATGGAGATGACACCGAACTAACAACACCGGCCACCCTCCAACAGGTTTAGGTGTAGCTTGGAATAGCTCGGAGAAGATTAGAAAGATAATGAGGCACATAAGCCATGTTATTTTGAGTTCGAGAGACATTAGAAAGAATAGGTAAGAAAGTTGGATCAGCAAGGGAGCTCATCCAAAGGAAATATTGTGGCGACGAAGTCAAATATCTTCAAAGCCAAATGTGATCTGAAGATGCATGGTGACAACAAATATATAACCTAAGTATTCAATATATAAAAGTTAGCATTCAACCCTTCAATATAAATAAAGTTACTGCACAAGTTATACGCTTAATTTGACTTTAAATTTAAGAGAAAATTATTAAGTTAAAAAGCTTAAAATGACTGCATATCTTGGCGTCAGACAGAGCATGGTCAGTTCCAATATGAGTTGGATTGAACACTAAGTCTTGGGTTTATCCTGCTAGAGCTCAATCGATTCAAACAACCCAATCTGTAGACTTAGTCCAGTCCTCGAGGGTTTGAGTGCGACCATATCCGTATCTATTGATTGGTTTAATCCCTCTTGCAAGCGTTCTCTAACAAATGTTTTGAAAACAACTCCTTAATTAAAATGCTTTTGCTGTCCTAGATTTTGTACCCAGCTATCCAAAATGAAAGACAACCATTAGATATAAACTTATACTGAGGACATTTACAAGTAATGAAATATGGAACAACAAGAAAACCATAAAGAGTTAAGAGGCTAATGTTGCAAATTACCCAAATTAGAAACCGGGTTTTTAGGAGTTCCATTCCCATAGCGTGGATATCGGTTTTGATGAGATCCTATCACCAACCATAAGGGGAGTAGTTTGAAATAGCTCGAACCCTCATCTTCCCACAAAAAATGTAAAATGGATTGATAATTTCCTCTCTTCCTTTCTCTCCTCATCCTCCTCCTCACTTTGAATTTTCTCATGCATTAATCCCCTCTTCACCACCCTCATCATATATTTTCCTAGGCCCCATTGATCATTGAGACTGAGAGCGCCGATAATCTTCCATACACACATACAAGGACACGGACATGAGCTCCTTCTCATGCCTGTCTTGCCAACCTTCAACAAGATCCAACCCGGATACTATGGAACAACAACAACAACAACATGGGTATGATCGAATGGGAGCTAAAACAGGAGTTGGACGTAAGACAGGTACATCCTGTTGCATGGGAGTTGATCGGAATTGGTCAGGGAAAATGGGGACGCCACCACCTTATGAGAAAATTAGAGTAGAGAGTCATCGTAGACTCCAAAGTATGGGTTCGGTTCCCATCCAATCAAGGGATGGATCCGAACAGGGCGCCCCCCGGCTGGTGAGGAGTGGTGGCATGAGAAGGGATTGGAGCTTTGAAGATTTAAAGCAAAGAAGGCATGAGAAGAGAATTGAGAAGAGAGGATTTTGAAACCAAATTCCTGGGCTAGACCTGGCCTGAGTGGGGTGATATAATTTTTTTCTTTGCTTATTTTCTTTCTATTTCCTTGTTGTTTAATGATGAACATATATTTGATGTGATGTATATTTATGGTTTATGGTGCCATAAAATTATATATATACCATATCTGCTTGTTCCTCAAGTTTGGTCTCAGACGAATAACTGTGATGAACATCGTAATTTAGTTACAGGTCTATGCATTATATAATCCAGATTTTGAATTCACTGACCTAGTTATTCAAATTCTGTATTTTGCGCAAAAAAATTCTTTTGGTTTTTATATCCTATCTTGACTTCTTACACATACCTGACCCCTGATCTAATCTCAAAATCTTCATGGATGTTTGAGGTGCAGTAGTTCATGACTTCATTTTGATGGACCATAGCTAAAGGCCAGTCACTAAGGCTTCAGGCATATATTGTCAATGTTAATGTTAGCCTCAATTTATCATGATGTTAATTTCATCAATATAACAAGAAATCTCACTGCCAATTAACAGACCCTGTTTAGGCATTTTTACATCCAAGTCGTTCGAGTACTCTGAAATGGTGAAGTTAGGTATTATCAGGAAGGAGATTAGTTGCTAGGTTCATCTCTTGCTTTACAGGAATCAGAATTTATTTGAACAACATCAGTAGCTGGGCTGTTAACCAAAACCATCTGAAGAATACAGAGATTGAGTTGAATCTCAAATATCAGAATGCTAATCTAAATCATGGTGCTATAGCCCTTGGAATCCATAAAGGAAAACTGTGAAAATCTCTCCCCTGGCACTGGCATCACACAATATGCCATGGAGCAACAACGGATCATCTGAGCCTGTCATTCTTAATTGAGAAAAAGTAAAAAGATTTAACAAAAACCCAACCCATGAATTTTTTTTAAAAAAGAAACCCAAAAGTGTCCACTGGCTTGGACCTAAGCCAATACCCTAATCCATTATATTAACAGACAGCACATTCCCTAACATCAGCACAATTAGAGCAACAAAATGCAACCAGGTCATGCTTTGGCGTGTATCTTAAGGTGTGTATGTTGAAACGACCTGAAACTTTAATATGGTAGTCCTTATCAAGACCTCCAAGTTTACTTGCCGATCACTAATATAAAAATAAAAAAAAAATTGGCTACTAATATGTAAGGAAAGAGAGCCCTCTAGGTAGCGAGGGAGAGGGGCGAGGGATGGGTCGCTCCCTTTCCCTCGCCCCCTAGAATTCCTGTAGGAAAGAATATTTGTGGTGGCACTTGGATGGGATGATATATAATGATGAGAAAGATATTAGTAAAAGAAGAACTAGAGAAATTAAATAGAATAGTAAAAGAACAAACACATATGTCCGACTTCGATCTATTTCAAACACCAATATAAACACTTCAAAAATATAGATTTGAAAGAGGTGAACAAAGATCACTTTTAAAACATGCAAATAAGAAAATTAAGAGAAAATCTTGAGCAATGAAAGTACAAAAATATAATTAAGTGAAATGTAAAGAGAAAGTAGAGGAGAAAATCTCACATCACACACGGATCTAATGAGGTTCACCTAAAATGATTTTTGATTAAATCTTTCATAAACGAATTAGACGTACATAAAATCATGTGTTCATAGATTAAAAAAAAGTTAAAAATCTCGCGTTTAATATTTCAGACCTTGATCTTCATATGATCTAACTTCAAAGGAAAGGTAGGGGCAGATGAAAAGAGATGAACAAATGAGCAACAGACAAATTGTAGTCTGCAATAACGGGAGGAAGGGAATTCGTGTTCTATTTTGAGTAAGTCTAGGCAGTCAGGGCTACCAATCATTTTTTATCAGAGTTGGGCTCTTTTACATTTTTACTCATTTTCTTTCAAACACAATCACAAACATTATTTATAAAAAAAATGAAAGTGTAAAAGAGCTCAATCCTAACAAAAAAATGACTGACATCCCTGACTGCCTAGAATTATTATTTGAAATTTTGTGTATGAATGCCATACAAGTGTGCTTAGAATACTGATCTTGCCAGTGCAAATAGGAAATGGTGATTAAAGTCTTCGTTCAAGACCGAGATTTTTCTGGAGACATTATTTCTTTATCGCCAAATCTCCATACTCTTCTAAAATCTTCTAAACAAACACGACACTTAGACACTAGTAATTTCTACAAACTCCAAATACAACTATAAATATACATCATTTCCTCCCACTCAACAAAGCTGCATTTCACAGAAATCAAGCATTGCATGTATTCCATTCCATCGCACATGGATAGATAGCATCACAACACTAATAGCAATGGAGAGTATGAGGAAAGACATGGAGAGAGTGTTAAACTTCCCAGATGAGATGGAGAAGATGCTTCATGCACCAGCACGCCGATATGTCAAGAATGCCAAGGCCTTCTTCCGTACCCCAGCTGATATTTATGAGCATCCTACTTTTTACTCATTTGTTCTTGACATGCCAGGCCTTGAGCCAGCCAATATTAAGGACGGTTTTCAGTTTTAAGTTTTACTTCTAATTAGAATCACAAGTTTTTAATAAATTGCGAGTTATGAAGACTGAGTGCTGAAAAAAAAAAAAAAAAATCCCAGAGTCTAAAACTCTTGTCCAGTTAAATTAGTATCATCTGAATACTTGACATGATCTAACACTCTTTTATCACTCTGCAGGTGAAGGTATAGAATGGGATACTCCATATTGCTGGAAAGAAAAAGAAGAGCCCGCAACAGCAGCAGCAGGAGTTGAATGAAAGAGGAGTTGTCCAGGCAATACGGATAGAGAGGAGGCGAGTAAGGTACATGAGGAAGTTCACTCTCCCTGAAGACGCAATTCAAGAGGATGTCAAAGCTATTTACAGAGATGGGGTTCTCACTGTCAATGTTGCAAAGAAGCCTAAGGACGAGACTGCAGCTAAGCCTAAAACAATTACCATACCAATCTCCTAGATGTGAAATTTTGATCTAATTAGAGGTCTCCTAGGTAATCATAGATAAAAGAGTGTGTATTCTGTGTTTGTGTGCTTTGGAGTTGTGAAAGTTTTATGATGGATATGTAGGTATTTCTTGGAGTCTTCAAGACATTAAAAATACCAATCTATCTTCTACATTTACAGTTAAACTTTGGCTATAAATGTTCGTAGCCAAGCAATAATCATGCTACGCTGAACACTGCTTATTATTTTGGTAGGTAGACACAATACTAATATGATACTGTAAGTATAACATGGAAATGAGCTAAGGGAAAATTAATAGACAAATGATTATGTTCAAGTCCTATCAAGTATTTGACTTACAAGTTCATATTTACAATTTTAACATTCAATTGTTATTAGTAAAGGCTTAGTATATAGCATTGCTCCATTGATGTTAGTATAGAGAGGAGTTGACATGAATGAATTCATCAGGGTACTAGTTGGAATTGCTTCAAAGAATCCATCTTGAAAAACTACAACCAATCATGGACCAAAGTGAACTTCCGGTAAGTTGTTGCAAGGCGCGCAAACTAATGACACCGCACACTGATGACGAAGAGATTCAAAACTAACTGTTCAACCATGGTTGTAATGGGATTAGTCTCACAAGTTTTTGAGCTGATCGGTAAACATGCCCGGTCAGACTTCAAGTCATCGCCCTTTACATCATTCACCATGCTTCTAGTGCCATAAACCTCGTTAGTGTTCAAGTTGGTTAAATAATCAGACTTCCATTAATCACCCTTTAATGGTTCCTCTATGGTTGTAGTTCCATCAATATCACCAGTATTCGAGCTTACCAATGCTCAGAGATTAACTCATCCCCCTTTAATGGTGCATCCATGGTTGTAGTGCCATCAGCCTCACAAGTATTCAAACTTATCTGTTCAGACATTGACTCATCACCCTTTAATGGGTTTTCGATGGTTGCAGTGCCATCACCCTCACAAGTATTCAAACCTACCAAATGCTCAGACGTTAACTCATCATCCTTTAATGGTGCCCCCACTATTGTGGTGCCATCAGCCACACAAGTATTCGAACTTACCAAATGCTCAGACATTAACTCATAACCCTTTGATAGGTTCTCCATGGTTGCAGCACCCTCACAAGTATTCCTCACCAAGTGCTCAGACATTAACTCATCATCCTTTAATGACTCTTCCATGGCTACAGCGCTGTCATCATCCTCACAAGTATTAGAGGTTACCAAATGCTCAGACATTAATTCATCGCCCTTCAATGTTTCCTCCATGGTTGCAGCCCCATCAGCCTCACAATTCTTCGAGCTTACCAAATGCTCAGACATTAACTCATCACCCTTTAATGGTGCATCCATGGTTGCAGTGCCATCAGCCTCACAAGTATTAAAGCTTATCACATGTTCAGACATTGACTCATCACCCTTTAATGGGTCTTCGATGGTTGCAGCACCATCACCCTCACAAGTATTCAAACCTACCAAATGATCAGACGTTAACTCATCATCCTTTAACGGTGCCTCCACTATTGCAGCACCATCAGCCACACAAGTATTCGGACTTACCAAATGCTCAGACATTAACTCATTACCCTTTGATAGGTTCTCCATGGTTGCAGCACCCTCACAAGTATTCATCCTCACCAAGTGCTCCGACATTAACTCATCATCCTTTAATGACTCTTCGATGGCTACAACGCTGTCATCCTCACAAGTATTCGAGGTTACCAAATGCTCAGACATTAATTCATCGCCCTTCAATGTTTCCTCCATGGTTGCAGCCTCACAATTCTTCGAGTTTACCAGATGCTCAGACATTAACTCATCACCCTTTAATGGTCCCTCCATAGTTGCAGCGCCATCAGAACCACAAGTATTTAAGGTTACCAAATGTTCAGACGTTAGTTCGGCACCCTTCACTGGTTGCTCCATGCTTGTACTCTCACCAGTATTCAAGCTAGCAAAATGATCAACTTTCAATTCATCGCCCTTATTTGGTTCAACCATGGTTGTAGTGCCACAATTCCCATCCGAAGTGTTGAAGCTGACAGAATGTGCTATCATCGTTTCATCACCCTTTAATGGTTCCTCATTTACTTCTGAAGGTGAAGCGTCCACTTGATCTTCACTCGCAGAGTGTTCGGTTGATGCTATTTCTGGTTCCTTGTCCTTGGATGCATGGGCTCTTCTTGCATCCGCTTTCCACTTTCGTGGGCAATGTACTCGGTTTTTATACTTAGGTATGATCCCATTGGATGATATTTCTACTCCTAGTGAACTTGGTTCATTTGTAAGATGAGCCTTCTTCATGTCAGCTTCAAGACGTTTCCTGGCCCTGTATCTACGTTGTCGGTCTCTGTTCTTGAGGCGACGAGCCATAAGTCTACCATGTTCTTTGTGATCAATGAATTGCATTTCATTACTGGATTGCATTCTGGGAGTCTTCATAGCACGACTGTTCTCCATTTCGGACAGACTTTGTTGTGTAATCTATGGATAAGATGAATAAAGAAAATACGTTAAGAATCAAGATTTCCGTTCTCTTGTTGGTGTTAGAGAATAAAAGTCTGCCTATGTTACAAACTAGGAAAGCGTTACAGAATAGAAGTCTATCTATATTATAATACTTTCCTATTTCATTTTATAATATAGGTAAACTGTAACACTTTCCTAGTTTGTAACATAGGCAGACTTCTATTATTTAACAGACAATATATCTCTATTGAGCACTACTACAGTGCCTGGTGTCATTAGGCACCGTCTATCTGTCGCGAGATATGAAATAATTCACATTTCGAGACAGATGGACGGTGTCTGGTGGCCACCATGCACAACACCAGGCACAAGTCCAGACACCCTAAATTTTTCCATCTCTATTTAATGCAAAACAACAATGTAATACTATCTATCGATGATATAAAATTTCTGATAAAGAGTGAATCTACCTTATATGAATCTGAGCTAATTGGGTGACACTCTTCAATGGGAATATCTTTGCCTTCCTCTGCATCTGTCCCTGCTAGAGATTGAACAATGCACCGTTGTTCTTGTTGTGGATCATGTTGTTGCTGTCTTTGTGTATTGCTGCATTTCACTTGGTAGGATTCAGCCTCTATAGAAATGCAAAACTGTGAGTGTTAGTATTAAAAAATATCAAGTGGGTGATTGAAGTAAATAAATTTACCTTTATGTTCATCTAATTAATTGCTCAGTTTAAGTCCAGTTTTAGCTCCAATGTCCTTTTGGTTTATAGAAGCAACTTCATTTCGCAACAATTCAAGTCCATTAGTCACACTGGGGACACTTGATACAAACAAGTCTGCAAGCAACGATGCTTCTCCAACATGTTCAGATTTTTGTTCACGTTTACGATCCCTGTATCTTTGTTGTCTAATCTATTCTTCAAGCAGCCAAATTCTAATTCCCAAGGTCTTCTGTCGCGGCATCTGGTCATTACTCATTACCATATGAATAAATCTGGATGATGATCCTGTTACAATGGTAATATTTGGAAGTCTGTAGTTGTTAAATCTTGGTCTTGAGAAAACCACAAAGATACAGAAAAAAGGAAAAAGAGAGATTATTATGAAACATTTCAAAGAATGAGGAGCCCTTGCTAACAATGTGTTTGTGAATGATTGCGAAATCAACTGCAACTAAAATCTTGAATTTATTGAACACCTACTCTTTATACTAGGGAGAGTAAGTCTAGTCAGCCAGGTTTGCTAGTCATTTTTTGATAAGGTTTTAGGCATTTTTACACCTTTTATCCCATCCATTTAAAATACAATCGCAAATCTATAGAAGGGGTAGAAATGTAAAAAAGTCAAAACTTAGCAAAAAATGGCTAGCAAACTTGGCTGACTATAATTGTTGTAGTAGGGATGAGACATCACTAATTTATAGCTAATAGAGTCTACTCCTCACTTTGAAAACTAAGTGAGTCTAACCCTCAAATGCCCTTGATTTAAACGACATGTGCTCATCTCTTTCACCCTCATCAAACCAACCAACATTTGAACGCCTTCATCATCACAAAATATAACCACCATCACTCCCCCTCTAATCTCCTTTCCTATCTTTTCCACCCATTTTTTTCAACAATTTTAGCCAGTCAGGTTTGGTAGCCATTTTTGGGTTTTTTAATTTATTTTTTATTTTTTTACACTTCTACATCTTCTATAGATAGTGTGTGTGATTGTGTTTTAAAGAGAATGGGTAAAAAGGGAAAAAAATAAAATAAAACTTGACAAAAAAATAGCTACCAAACCTGACTGGCTAGACTTACTTATTTTTTTTTTTTTTCCCATGCTTTCTATTTCTTGGCATCTTTTATTTGGGCCATGGATGAGTTGAATTGATGGTAAATTTATGGCTTTTAGGGGCTTTTGTGTTGAATCACAGAGATACAAAGAAAGAGTTTCTGATTTGTTTTATGGAGATAGCAACCCGCACCAGTCGCTCATTCAAAGCTTCAGCCTGCACTTCACTAAGATTCGACCCATTTTCAACCCCTGCAAACCGCATGTAATCTTTCTCCCAATTGGATACATCAGTCTCCGCCCTGACGGGCTGGTCAAACTTGCGTTCTCTCGTTGGAGCAAGTCGTGCTGAAAGCGACCCAGTTCTAACACGGGACCTGTTCGAACTCATGAAAGAGGAAAGCATCTCATACGATTCCTCTACGTCAGATAGAACAAGAGCTTTGGCCCCACAATATCGAGGGCTGCATCTTTTGGGACAATCTTGAATGGTGAGATTGCAAGCAAATCTGGTCAAAGAAATGTTAATCTTTACAGTTTTTCTTAAGTGTACTGGTAAAGTGTCCGGTAACTTGCTTGGTGGCTAGTATTAGTCTAATCTTTATGTGCAGGTTTAGTCCATCTAGCAATTGTGATGTCTTTATGATCAAACAGAAGATATGAAAGGAACTACCCCCTCCAATACAACTCCCCCTACATCTTCAATTCCCCATCTTTCATTTTCCTCCTTGTAGTTGCAACTTTGTCCCTTAACACACCCTCAACTTAGCAAACATAACAAAGTTTACACTCAATCTAGGATCAATTACGAGCAACCAATTTCTTACATATGACCTCACTTCAACATTTACAAATAATATTGTACTAATGTGTTTAGAAATGAGGCCGGTAGGTTCCAATCTCTTACAGGTGTTGGTTTGATTAGGGTGTTGGATCTCCTTTTGATTTGTACAATAATCTTCCACAACTGGATGGATTTTGGAATTATCATGTGTTGTATAAGTCAAGGGTCTTTGTGAATTTTCTGGAATTTCAAATAGTATCGGGAAGTCAACTTACAAAATAACCCTAATTTTTTTTTAGGTTGGTGGTCATTTCTATAAGAAAAGCAATGATCAATGTCTTTATCTACAAAGCCACCATTGTCGACTCTTCCTCTCTTCCATGCTATTTTTCTATCTCTCTTTTTGTCATACGCAATCGCATATTTGATTTCTTGTACTTCCTTCCATCTCGATTATCTACAAAGATCCATTTTTCTCTTCATTTTTATTTGTTATATAGATTCAGTCTTAGATGGTAGGTACTATATAAAACACCTAGCAAAAAAACCAACTGAAAGCGTTTTTTAATCATACCATATAATTAGATGGTATGCAAACATTTTGCAGGGTATGGAAATTTATTTTGAATCAGTGCTTATGAAGACCAATTATTTTTTTTATTTTTTTTTTGAATCAATACATACTATACAATTGGATGTTATTCATTTGTTTATAACAATCTACCTACCATCTAATTTTGAATTGAGTTTGCCATCCAACCTCACCAAGAACTTCACCTCTTGAGAATCACGAGATAATTCTAGCTTTGTTCCATCATATGATTACGGTATGCATGATATTTAATGATTAAGATGTGCAGAATAGTCATCCATGCATTATCCGAACTTACAAAGTTTATGTGATATAGGCAATTTTTTAAAATCGTAAAAGGACAGGCTTACAGGCAAGCTTAAGTCAATTCAAGAATCAGGGTTTCCTTTTGTGTTGAGGTTGATGGAGTCCTAGATTGTCAACCAACCAGAATGCTAGTTGTTTTATAAATTATAATTAGTAGGCATACAATGAACATATTAACTCCATGGAATTCAACTTAATGTTTGATTATTGTGTGTGTACGTCCTCAAATATGTTCTAGCACCTCAACCCATGTCACTTTCTTCACTTTCCATAACCTTGTTTTCATCAATATATCAAAATATTGTGTTCTTCCCATTCGAACTAATTGATTCCATACTACACTCATGCATTTTAAGAATACGATGGATCAAGACTAGACCACGATGTATCAAAGTATGAAAGAAATGTAAATTTAAGGAATCTTAAATTCCCATAATCAGAGCATATATGAAAAGGAAGAAGGCTGACTTCAAAAAAAAAAAAAAAATCTCTCTCGACAAGACTTTTGATCATAGCAATCTAAGAAACCTAATTTCAAATTTTCGAAATGCTTCCTACATATTTATATTCATGCAACATTATCCAACCTAAATCATAAAAATAATATTTTCAAATTAAACATTGCAAACAATACAAACCATGCACAATGAACAATTTTGACAACGAGATAATAAAAAATAAAATAATAATAATAATGAAAAGGTAGATGGGTAATCACCTTTGAAGCTGGTTAAGAAGAGTTTGCTGCCATGGACTTGCAGCTCAGAGAGATTTGCAATGGAGAAGATGGAGAGAAGAGAATGTGGGGTGTAAATTTGGGGAAACAAAATAAGATGAGAGAAATGTGAGAAAGGTTTGGTTGTTGTTCAAACTTGAAACAACATTCAGTTTCTTATGGCATTTAAATCGAAGACAACAAAACTGAAACATTGCCTAGTCCTACATTTTTGCTCTTTAATGTTATTGTTAATTAATTATAACTAAATCAGGTTCTTACCAATTTATGTATTTATTTATTCAAAAATGCTAGGAAACTAGGTTTTTGTTTGCAATCAGGCTGACGTGTCATGATCTGGAAAGAATGATGAAATTCCCAAAGATTTTATGTATATCTCAAAGTTGTAAAAAAAACTCCTCTAACGGTGCCACATCATAATGGTTGCAAAACATGGTTTCCTAGCCTCACTCTTATTTATTATCTCATGGAGGTCAAGTAATATGGGGCCAGACCACATCGAAGGAAGGATTGATAAATCCCTCTCATACAATGCCATGGCTACTAATTTGATTAAGGCAACGACTATTCCACAGCACTTAAAGTACTGTCTCACACCACTATGTATATTTTTTCCTACTAACTCACACCACCAAAATTTTCTTTTTTTTGAAAAAAATAGTAACATAAAAATATGGTATCTTTTGACCAATTTAAACCCTCAATTGAAACCTATTTTCAAGCTCATCAAATCACAAAAAAGTCTTTGAGTACTA